>CM019695.1:39189610-39239488 GCA_009760885.1 Achatina immaculata
CTGGTCTCTTGCTATTGCAAGCCTTGATGTCAGCTTTCTCTACATCTCCATGTTTGATGTCCGCTCTCCCTACATCTCCATGTTTGATGTCAGCTCTCTCTGTCAGGCTGGTAGATGATGTAAAAGCTTTTCTGTTGAGTATGGTGTTTCCAGTCGCACTCTTGCCTTCTCCTTTGTTGCCCATTAAAAAAAAAATCAGCCTTTTTGAAGTTTCGTTCGAGACATCTTCCTGCAAGAAAATAAAATGTTACTTGAAAAAAAAAACATTACAAGCAAATATTAATTTATACCAAGCGTTAGGCATGTGTTTAATATTATCTTTCTTAAATGTTTCCCTCATTTTAACTTACGCCAGACTCAACTAGCCCACGCTGCTCGGAGATACAACATGTCAACCAACTCTAAATTTGTACTGAACTGTCAAAAAGACTGTCATGAAGATTTATTTTGCCAGCACAATTATTCTGCTGTTATCAGAAAAGTTCTTCTACGTGGTCATTTTTGTTCTTGTATCATGAATTCTTTAACTTACTTGTGAAATTGCTGGGGGAAAAAAGAATTATCAGTCCCCCTGGGAACAACTGTGTTAAGAGCACACTCATCTTAACATAGTGTTAGTGAGACAGGGAACATAGATCTGTTTGCTTAAAAACTCTGACCTACTTCTGTAGCCCAGAAACTTGTAGCAATCAACACTAATTGTAATTGTTATTTTTGTAAAATGTAATGTTAGGTTGGTGGACAGATGGGGACATGGAGATCTCTGGCGGAGATGAGGGAAGTCTGGTGTGAAACCAATGAATCCAGGACGTGACAAGCCTAAAGGTCTTTACAACAATGGCTATCAGAATGATGTAAACAAAACAGAGCCAGCAGACTATAGGTGGCAGGGAATGGATATCGTTGAAGCACTCATCAGATTCCTCATCTCAGAGTCAGAGTGTCTTTGTGGAACTGTCTCAAAACCATCTGACATGGAGAAGGGACTTACATACAGCCACCAGAGGCTGGAAAACAAAGTTTTGGCCAGGCCAGCCACAATGTCTTCATGACAGTCCGAGCAAGACCACAGTCTGCCCTAGCAAGGAAAGGTGCTGAAGTCGGAGTTACCCAGCCAAAAGGCGCTTCGCAAAAATCAGGGTACCACGCATTATCGCTAATGAAATGTCTCTATCTGAAATATTCAAACATGGTGCTCGCCCTGTGAAGACTAACCAGGCAGGTGCAGTGCCGGGCCCCCTGCCTCGAAAGGGTCCACCCAATGCTACTGGAGGTCCTCTCAGTTCGTCTTGTGGAGTCAGGAGACATGAGAGTAGAGCTACTGGCCAAAAAATACAACGGAAGAAAACAGCCAAAAAGCAAGAACTTAAAATAATGCAGTGGAATGCTGAGGGTGTCAGCAGTGTTAGAGATGGCTATAGCAAAAAGTTGAACTAGAGAACATACTTTTTGCAGAGCAGGTAAGTATATGCTGCATACAGGAGACACACCTAACCAAAGATGCCGCCTTTAAAATCAGAGGCTACCAGTGTTTTAGATCAGACCGACAGGACAGAAAAAAAGGAGGAGTGGAGTACTCACACTTGTTAAGAATAACATCAGCGCATGTCAGGTGGGAGTGTACATGGAATGAGCCGAATATCAGATGATCCATCTAAAAAGTAGTAATACAGATTTCCACCTCCTTAACTATTATTGTCCTAATGACCGCCCACTTGCTTTAGAAACAATCCCACACAAAGAGAGACTGATGGTCTGTGGCGATTTTAACAGCCATTCTCAGAGCTAGGTCTATGACCACATAGACAAGAGAGGAGAGGAAGCTGAGAGCTGGCAGGTTGATAATGGACTTCTCCTGATCAACCGGCCATTGGATCTCCCAACATTTTACTCAAGGGCTTGGCGTACAACCTCAACACCAGATGTAGCATTCCACTCTCCAGATCTGAAGTGGAACATTACACGTGAAGTTGGAAAACAACTTGGAGGTAGCGACCATCGACCAGTCTTCCTGACAATAGAAAATGAACTCCTTAACACCAGTAGCCCTCTCCCCAGATGGAACTATAAAAAAGCAAACTGGACAATGTACAGACATCGTACAGGTATTCTGGTGGGACAGCTGTCCATAGAAGGTAAGGATATTAACAGCATAGTGAAGGAATTCAATTCTTGTATCCTTCAGGCCGCCCGTGAAACCATTCCCAGAGGAGCTCGCGGGGACTATAAACCATACTGGTCTAGTGAGCTGGGAAAACTCCATGATGATGTGGAAGCAGCTCGAAAGCAAGCAGAAAATAGACCATGCCAAGAACACCACAATACTTACCAACATGCTAAGGCCAAATTTCAGAGAGCCAAGCTGCAAGCCAGACGGGAAAGTTGGAGAGAGAAAACAGAGTCCCTAAACTTTGAAAAGGATGGAAGGAAACTGTGGAAACTAATCAAACAGTTAAATGATGAGAGTACTGGAAGAAGTACAAATATTACACTAACAGAGGATGGGAAAACTCTTACAGGTAAGCAGGTAGCAGATCACTTTGCTCGCATGTTTGCACAGGACTGCAACATTGATATCCATCCAGAGAAAGAGCGTGCAGTGTGCACTGACCCACAGAAAAAAGAGGAACAAGTCAGAAAAGTGGAGGTGATGGATGCACCAATCACACGTAGTGAGTTAGACCTAGCAGTTAGTAAACTGAAACCAAGGAAATCACCAGGACCAGATGGAGTGTCCAATGAAGTAATCAAAAACCTGGGAATGGCAGCAATGGGAAAGCTGTTGGATATTTTCAATATGTGCTGGAGCACAGGTAAGTTACCTCAAATCTGGAAGGAAGCAAGCATGGTACCACTGCTAAAGCCAGGGAAAAACAGTGATACGGCTTCCAGCTACAGGCCAATCAGTCTCACTAGCTGCCTATGCAAAACGATTGAACCCATCATTGACCTGAGGCTAAAATGGTACCTAGAAAGTGAAAACCTCCTTCCACAACATGCAGGATTTAGGCAGTACTACAGTACGGAAGATCAAGTGATCTATCTCTCTCAAGAGATTGAGGATGCATTCCAAGAGAGAAACCTTGTACTAGCAGCGTGGATAGACCTAAAGAAAGATTTTGATAATGTATGGAAAAAAGATCTGCTGTGGAAACTAAGAAACTGCAATGTGAATGGAAGACTGTACAACTGGATAAAGTCCTATTTACACAATAGAAGAGCTAGAGTAGTAATGGATGGACACAAAAGCCAGAAAGTACTTCTGCGACACGGTGTACCACAAGGAGGAGTCCTTTCGCCTACACTATTCCTTGTATTCATTAATGACCTGGTCAAGGAACTTCCCTATGGAATCAAAGCGGCACTGTATGCAGATGATCTGGTCATGTGGTGTACAGATGAATATCCGACAGTTGCTACACAGAGACTCCAAAGAGCAACAGACATCTTGACATCATGGACAAACAAATGGTGTGTAAGTATCAACACAGAGAAATCAAGTACCACTCTGTTCACTCTCTCATCTAAACAGAAAGCAGGTAAGATCTTAGTAAATGAAATATCCTTAAGGATGGACAACCAACCCACTTACTAAGGAGTGACTCTTGACTCAAAACTGACCTGGAAGCAACACATCAGCAGTGCAGAAGCAAAAGCCAGAAGAAAACTAGCCATATTAAGAAAATTGAGTGTAACCACATGGGGAGCTAGTGAAAGAATCCTCAAGAATATATATCAGCAAAGTATTCTACCACATTTAGAATATGGCTCAACATCTTGGTGCACAGCATCAAACACTACGCTGCATAATCTAGACAAGGTTCAAAATCAGTCACTACGGATTATCACAGGTACCATGAGGTCCACACCAATAGTAGAAATGCAGAAAATAGTTGGTGTTCAACCGCTAAAGGAACGTAGAAACACAAAGGTCATGACCATGGGAGAAAAATTCCTTAGCTCTGTAAGCCATCCCCTGAAGGAGAGATTCAATAACTTGGCAGCCACATTTAGTGTTCTAGATGACAAATATCCATGTGACACCTGGATACGTGTGTATACAGACGGATCTGCACACAATGCCATAAAGAATGGAGGGGCAGGAGCACATATTGAATATCCAAACAACACCACTGACAAGATTTCCATACCCACTGGAAAATACTGCAACAACTTTGATGCAGAAGTTAGGGCAATTATCGCTGCAGTTCAAAAACTATCAGACTCCAGAATTGATACATGTCCAGTAGTAATTCTCACAGATGCAAGATCAGTACTGGAAGCTCTTCAGTGCAACAAACTACCAGACCTTAAGGATGCCTTGTCAAAAAGTGGCTTACAACATTGAGTCACTTTGCAATGGATTCCCTCCCACTGTGGGATACCAGGCAATGAGAAAGTTGACCATCTGGCCAAAGAGGGCACTGAAATGGAGCAACCAGACATACCAATCATCTATAATCAAAAGATAAGCATGATAAAAACCTACAGGAAGCCACAAACACCACCACATGATGACTATCACATGCTAAGCAGAAAGGAACAAGTTACCATCTTCTGTCTCCGAACAGGACACACCCGACTCCGAAGTCATATGTATACAAAGTTTAAGGTTGGTACTACTAATCTATGTACATGTGCCCAGGTGCCCAAAACTGTGGAACATATCCTCCAGAACTGCATCAACTACGAGACACTGAGAAATAATTACTGGCCCAGTGAAACCACTAAAGAAGATAAGCTCTACGGTTCCATACATGAATTACAAAAAACAGTGAAATTTATCCAAGAGACAGGACTGCAGGTATAGACAGACAATGCGAACGAAGAAGAAGAAGAAGAATTATCAGTTTTTAGTCAGTTTTTTTTCTTCTTTACAAAACGTGTAGCTCTTATTGTTTCACACGGGGTCAGTTGGTTACTTAGAACGAGTTTGGGAAAATACCTTCAAGATAATTCTGAAACTAGTATCTTCTTTATATTTTCTTGTCACGCAATTTATTTACATATTCCTTTAATTATGCTTGCTCCAACTAGTGATATTTACCTCAACCTGGCGTTTTACAAGGCCGGCTACAGCTGCCATCGGAATAAAAGGAACGGACAACATGCTGCTGATGATGTTAGATGCTGCTCCAAGTTTAGTCCACTGTGGTGTAGCTTCCTTAAATTTCTCCAGTTTGTCTCTCTGACGTCGAAGTTTCACAAGATCACTTAAATGCCGCTCCACTTTATTGACCGTTTTCCGCAGTTTATTCAAGTCAACATGTTCGTTATCATCACCCTTTATCTGACTCTTCAGATCTTCTGCTCGATATTTAATCTTTTGTTTGTGCTTGTTGGAAAGTGTGGACAACTTTACAATATCTTCATTAAGAAGACAAACTTTTTGTTGGATTTGTTCCGTCAGAAACGGAGCTTTCTCTTTTAGTATTAACTTCTCTCTCTCTTCTTTAGCATCTTCGAAGGCCTCCGCTGTATAACGGCCATGATTATTCTTTAGATCTTCCGCAAGCTCCACCAACATTTTTATCTGTGCTTGTTTCTTACATTCGCCCTTTTCTTTGTTGTTAAACAACACAAATCTCCCGTTACAATCTTTGTACAACTTATGAAATTCTCCTGTCTGTTCCTTGCACCATTCCAGGATACTGATATCACGATTTCCGTCTTTCATATCATCCTGGAATGAATCCCCATAAGTTATAACAACGATCACGTGACTCATGTACGTCTCTCCGAATACCCCTTTGAGAGTTTCCAGTGCAGATTGTTCTTCCTTCGTGAATCTGCTCGGATATCTATAAACAAAAAGGAAAGCGTCCACACCCCCGTAACACATGGCAAGGGTTGTGTTCATATTTCTTTCAGCATTTTCCATTTCCTGAGCCTTGTTCATGTCCGTATCTTCCAAACCAGGACCATCTACCACTAGAAGCACGTAGTTCCCAAACTGTGTGAAGCTGTATGAGACTTCCTTTGTGCAGGAACTACAGTTATATGAAGTTTTGAAAAACTTTTTGTTGAGTATAGAGTTCCCAGTAGCACTCTTTCCGTGTCCGGTTTTCCCCACTAGTAGAAAATTTAGTTTTGTTTCCTCAGTAGCGATTGGCTGATTCTGTAGAGAGACATAAGAATCAAGAAGTGCCAATAATAGTAATAATAATAGCAATAATAGTAATAAAATAACAACAGGACATTGAAGAAAAAATGCTTTGATCTAAAACTGCATACAGTTAAAATAATTTCACTGAAGTGTCAGCAGGTTAAAAATAATAGTTTCTGTTCTTATAATGTCACTTTTCGTTTATAAGACGATACTGAAGCAGGTGGACGTTATTCTTCGATCTTAGTGTGCATCCTTTTCATCTTATTTTTTTCATGATCCATATATATTTATGTATATATATATATATATATATATATGTATGTACGTGTGTATGTACTTATGTATGTATGTACGTATGTATGTATATACGCATGTATGTATGTATGTATGTATGTACGTGTGTATGTACTTATGTATGCATGTATGTATGTATGTATATACGTACGTATGTATGTATGTGTGTATGTATGTATGTCTGGAACCCCTGCAGCAATGTGAACCAGACTTGCTACACATGACGTACAATCTGGAGAAACGTACTGTGGGGGTATGATACCCACACCACCCGTGTTGGTGGGGTGGGAATGGGGTGTTATACAATCCACTAAATTATTGGAGGAAAAGAAGAATGCTCTAAGGGTGATAATCGTGAAACAGAGGTACTGGTCTAAGAGCAATATTTGTAGCCTCACATGGCAAGGGCAAGTAATTTCGAAAATAATTTCGAATGTCTCTTTTTATGTCAGTTATGTTTGTAAAAATAGATTTTAACTTTGTTTTTTTCCTTATGTTTATATTAGCTTTTTATTGCATTTTATATGTATTTAGAAGTACAGAAAGATCTTATTTATGCTTCATTGATTACGCCAAGGCATTCGACAAGATGAAACATAATGAAATTATTAAAATATTTGAAGACATATATATAGACGGCAAAAACCTGAGGATTGTAAAACAACTATACTGGCAGCAAGAAGCAGAATTCGAGTTGAAAATAGAACTAGAAAATATCAACCTATAAAATAAAGGGTGAAACATGGATGTGTATTATCTCCAGACCTTTTTTCTCTGTACAGCGAGAATATTCTAAGAACGATCATCACAGAACCAGGCATAAAAATTGGAGGATACAATATTAACAACCTTATGCTGACGACACAGTACTTATAGCTGAGAACCAACAGGACCTGCAAAATCACTTGGATAAGTCGCTAAAGGAAGTAAACAAAAAGGCCTTACTTTAAGCATCAAAAAGACAGAGACTATAGTTATATCTAAGAAACAGAATCCACCAAAATGCAGTATAAAATTAAACGGAACTATTCTAAAGCAGGTGCAGAAATTCAAATACCTTGGAGCAGTAATAACTTCAGATGGGAAACGCAGAACAGAAATTAGGAACAGAATAGTCCAAGCACAGAATGCATTTCAGAGAATGAGAAATATATTATGCAACACATTCGTATCAATGAATGTTAGAAAACGAGTCCTAAACGAGCTGTTTATTAAAAAAGCATGAAATGTATACACAATATACATGGATATGTCATGTAAATATCGGTATTATTCAACATAATCCCCATCAACTTGTACGGCTCTACGCCATCGCGAAACAAATGCGTGTATTCCTAGCCCGTACAAGATTTTCTCTTGATTATGTAGTCATTCCTTCGCTGCATGAATCACTACTTCGTTATCTTCAAATCTTATCCCTAGAAGTGCATGTTTTAAGTGGACCAAACAGATGGAAATCAGATAGTATCAAATCGGGACTATAAGGTGGATGGGGTAGCACAGTCCAACTCAATTTGGTGATTGCTTCCCGTGTTGCCAGACTTGTGTGAGGGCGTGCATTGTCGTGAAGGGAAGCAGGTTTTCTGGATTCTTGTGGTGCCGAACTGTGGGAAAACGTTGATTGAGTTTTTTCATTGCCTTAATGTAAGCTTGCGAATTGAGTGTATCTCCTCTTGGTGTAACATCCACAAGAATCACGCCTTCAATGTCCCAAAAAGACAATGATCATGACCTTTCGAGCTGAAGGAGGTGTCTTGAATTTCTTTCTTCATGGTGATTGCGGATGATGCCACTCCATTGACTGTCTTTTTGTCTCAGGTTTAAAATGGTGTGGCTAGGTTTCGTCACCTGTTATGATCTTAGCCAAAAGGTTCTCTCAATCAGCATTCAACGCTCCAACAATTCAGAAGACACTGTTTTCCTTTGCAACTGATGGTCATTTGTGACGAGAGCATTTCAACATTTCTGCTTGGTGGCTGTGGCAAGACGTCCACAGCACGGCCGATCATGCAATTCCTTATTTCCGCTTATTGATTCTTTGATTCTCTGAACCCAGCGACTGACTGTACTCCTGTCGACTGCAAAACTTCCATACATATCACATAGACGCTTGTGAATGTTAACAACAGTTTCCTTCTCTGCAACGAGAACTCCTACCACAATTCGCTGCTTATACTGCAAGTTGCTAACACGCTCCATTTCAATGGTTAGGGCAGTCAAATTCTTTGGCCCGTTGCGGTGCCATTTGGTTCACACAATCGGCACATGCCATATTTAAAATGTGCAAAATTTCACGCTTCTATCTTCATAATAACTGAAAAAGACGATATGGTGCATAGCTTTCTGAACGCCTCTAGTATTTTCATAGGACATGCAATGAAAGATGGGGCATTGAAAACATTATAAAAACAGAAGAAATAGAGGGAAGAAGATCAAGAGGAAGACCAAGAGAAATGATACTGGACAGTCTGACGGGATGGTGTGAGAGGAGATCACCAACTGAGCTGATGGCCTGCATGAAGGATCGTGTACTCTGGAGAAGCATAATAGCCAACGCCAGTCGGCACGCAACATGATGATGATGATGATGATGATGATGATGATGATGATGATAGATTTCATTGCTCAGTGACAGTGTGCCTTTTTCTTATCTTTTTTAAATTAGTTTTTCAAATTAATGAGAGAGAGAGAGAGCGAGAGAGGGAGAGAAGATGAAGAGAGAGGGAGAGAGATGAGGAAAGAGGCAAGGAAAGAGGAGGGATAGAGAGAAATGAAGAGAGAGGGAGAGAGATGAGGAAAGAGGCAGGGAAAGAGGAGGGATAGAGAGGGAGGAGGGAGAGAAAGGGAGTGAGAGATAGACAAAGAGAGAGGGAGAGATTGAGAGATAGAGAGAAGTAGAGAGAGGGAGAGAGATAGGGAGAGGGAGACATAGGGAGAGAGGGAGAGACAGGGAAAGAGAGAGGGAGAGAGGGAGGGAGAGATAGAGAGAAAGAGAGAGGGAGAGAGAAGTAGAGAGAGGGAGAGAGAGAGAGATTTTGAGATCACCATGTTTCTAAAACGGACTTTATATTGCTTGTTCAAGGGAGAGAGAGGGGGAGAGGGAGAGGGGGAAGAGAGAGAGTAAGAGAGATGTAGAGAGAGGGAGAGAGATAGAAGTGGAAAGAAGGAGAAAGATGAGAGATAGAGGTAGAGAGAAGGAGAGAGATAGAGAGGGAGAGAGATAGAGGTAGAGAGAAGGAGAGAGATAGAGGGAGAGAGATAGAGGTGGAAAGAAGGAGAGAGAGAGAGAGAGAGATAGAGGTAGAGAGAAGGAGAGAGATAGAGAGGGAGAGAGATAGAGGTAGAGAGAAGGAGAAAGATAGAGAGGGAGAGAGATAGAGGTGGAAAGAAGGAGAGAGATAGAGAGAGATAGAGGTAGAGAGAAGGAGAGAGATAGAGAGGGAGAGAGATAGAGGTAGAGAGAAGGAGAGAGATAGAGAGGGAGAGAGATAGAGGTAGAAATACCTATTTATAAGAAATAATAATTATATTGTGTCAACACCAAAGACTATTCTGGTTCCGAAAGATCACCATCGATTGGTCGCACATTCAGCCTAGCAACTGGGGACAATTACCGGCCGTCTTGACCTGCCATGACGGCATTAAGAGGGCTGATAAAGACACTGATGGTCCACACAGACTGTACCTTATTGGTCTGAACTTTTCTTTGGCTCAAACTGAAAATAAAGGCCTAGCTCTACTTTCCTCCTGTACATGTAGCTGTGTTCTTGTTCCTCCACCAAGAGACGCCAAGTATGTGAGCCCTGTGATCTATGCTAGCTTAGGGTTCCTATACGGATGCATGCACTTTGGACAATGAATGCACACAAAATGAGATAACCTGCATAATGTAACCTGCAGTTAGCTTCCTGTGTGTCTAGACCTGCATAATCTAACCTGCAGTTAGCTTCCTGAGTTTCTAGACCTGCATAATCTAACCTATAATTAGCTCCATGGGTGTGAAGAGCTGCATAATCTAACCTGCAGTTAGCTTCCTGAGTGTCTAGACCTGCATAATCTAACTAGCAATTAGCTTCTTGATTGTCTAGACCTCCATAGTCTAAACTGTAATTAGTGTCCTGTGTGTCTAGACCTACATAATCTAACCTATAGTTAGTATCCTGGGTGTCTAGACCTACATAATCTAACCTATAGTTAGTGTCCTGGGTGTCTAGACCTACATAATCTAACCTATAGTTAGTATCCTGGGTGTCTAGACCTGCATAATCTAACCTATAGTTAGTGTCCTGGGTGTCTAGACCTACATAATCTAACCTATAGTTAGTATCCTGGGTGTCTAGACCTACATAATCTAACCTATAGTTAGTATCCTGGGTGTCTAGACCTGCATAATCTAACCTATAGTTAGTGTCCTGGGTGTCTAGACCTACATAATCTAACCTATAGTTAGTATCCTGGGTGTCTAGACCTGCATAATCTAACCTATAGTTAGTATCCTGGGTGTCTAGACCTACATAATCTAACCTATAGTTAGTGTCCTGGGTGTCTAGACCTACATAATCTAACCTATAGTTAGTGTCCTGGGTGTCTAGACCTACATAATATAACCTATAGTTAGTGTCCTGGGTGTCTAGACCTACATAATCTAACCTATAGTTAGTGTCCTGGGTGTCTAGAGCTGTCTGATTTAGAAGTGTTGAAGATCATACTCTCACTAAAAATTCACAGATGATTGGGTTATAAGAATATTAGGAGATGCTCAGACAGTGTTTAGAAGATGTTATTGATTAACAAAAGTCATCTGTCTTCTGATATTAATTTCATGATATTCAATCTCTGTGTCAGGAAGTAAAGGTCACTAATAATTTTGAGTTTTACAGATGAGTGTACAGTTTAAAGTGGGCTAACATTTAAGTTGAGGACTTTAGAATTTTCGGTACAATAAACCTGTAATTCATGTCTTACAATCTGTGAATCTGATTTTTCTATGTCTGGAAGCAGTTTTCCTTCTAAAATTATGTGGTATCTTCTAAGCACGTTTTATTTGTCAGCTGTTGCTAGACGTGGCATATCAGAAACTTATTCATACTCTAGAATTTCTACTGTGGGTTACGCCACTGAACAAAAGGAAAATGAACTTCAGCAATGTGAGATGAACATTAATTTTGAGCCGAGGGTTAAGAAAAAAATACTACTTTAGAGAATGAGCAAAGGTTTCTTTTATTATTATGAGGTGACATGATCATCTACTACCTCTTGTTTTACTGTAAGTGATTCGTCTAGCCTTCCTCATTTGTCACCAGGGACTTAACAGCAAAGACAGCGTGACTTTCATTCGTCCATTAACATTTGTAACATTAACATTTGTAACATTAACACTTGTAACATTAACATTTGTAACAATAACATTTGTAACATTAACACTTGTAACAATAACATTTGTAACATTAACATTTGTAACATTAACACTTCTAACATTAACACTTGTAACATTAACATTTGTAACATTAACACTTCCACTACCACTAGTCAGTGACCAGACTTGGGATGTGGAAAAGCTACCCCAGCCCCAACCCCAACCCCCACCCCCCAACATGTACGTATTGGTAAGCTTATTGTTGACAGCGAGCTTGACAAGGAGGTACAAGGAGGCATAAGTATAATAATTCTCTACTTACTTCCTGTGCTGTCTCGAAATTGTCAGCACAGACCTCAGTTCTACTAGAACAGGCTGAGAATAATTCTCTACTTACTTCCTGTGCTGTCTGGAAACTGTCAGCACAGACCTCAGTTCTACTAGAACAAAACGAGGCTGCAAGAGTTTGTGAAATATTTGTAGTTTGAAGATAAACGGTCATAGCACTAGTAGAGTCAACATCAAGTGTAGTTAGTCTTGCAGACTTGACGTCTGTTCTTGTAATACTTGTAGCACTGACATTAGCTGTCTCAGAATGCGTAGATTTGATATCAGGTGTCGTGTAGCTTGAAAAGATGGTATCATTAGCTGTAGAATTGACATCAGTTGCCATGTGACGTGTAAATTTGACATCAGTGACCGTAGAACTTGTAGAGCTGATATCAGGTATTCTAGCACTTGTAAAGTTGACGCTAGCTGCCAAAGTTTTGTCATCAGTTATCACAGCACTTGCAGGGGTGATATTAGTTGGTGTAGCTTTAGTTGATGTGTCGTCCGTTGCCAAGGAACTCATAGAGCCAATGTCAGTTGTATCAGAATAGGCAGAGCTGGCGTCAGATACAGTGCCAGTGTCAGAAGGTAAGTCAAGTGTTCCTCTATCCACAGTGTCTTCATCCATTTCGTTAATATCATCAGAAGTTTTACCACTGAGATCAGCGAGACTAACACCTTCTCTAACAATGAATATTGTAAAACGCATAAGAGAATATGTCAAAAACAATATGGCCCAGAGACCCTTCAGCAAATCGTTCAATGCTTTTATCACATTCTGATCCTCAGTTAGCTCATCCGGTCTGGAACTTTTATTTTCTTCCCGTTTCTGATCTTCTTTCTCCGTTCTGAAACTGTTGAGACTCTTCGGTGTTCGTCTGCTACATCTGTTGGTCTGCTACATCTGTTGGTCTGCTACATCTGGTGGTCTGCTACATCTGTTGGTCTGCTACATTTGTTGGTCTGCTACACTTGTTGGTCTGCTACATCTGTTGGTCTGCTACACTTGTTGGTCTGCTACACTTGTTGGTCTGCTACATCTGTTGGTCTGCTACATCTGTTGGTCTGCTACATCTGTTGGTCTGCTACATCTGTTGGTCTGCTACATCTGTTGGTCTGCTACATCTGTTGGTCTGCTACATCTGTTGAAGAAAGGGACCATCTTGTGAAAAGTGTGGCCATGAAATGAAACGATAGCCTTAAAACTAAGAAACAAAATTTTATGACGTGAAAAGCGAGGCCCTGACACATGAATAGAGAAGGTGTGAGGTTAAAAACCGGAGGTGGAACGATATGAGAGGCTCTGGAGTTAAGAAGCAATCATTAAGTGAATATAGAGAGCATGATGTGAAAAGAGTGGTTCTGAAGTTAAAAAAAAGAGCTTCTACGAGGTGGAAGTATCATGTAGTGAAAAAATGAATGGAGGTGAAAAGAGAAGTCATGAGGTTAAAAAGAAGGGTCATATAAGAAAATGAGATTGATTGATTGATTGATTGATTGATTGATTGGTTGATCTTTATTTAAAAAGGGTTAAGAATTGGGCACGCAGGCCCGTCTGACATTTTGCCCTTTATCATACATCTTTCACTCTATTCCAGACATTCTACAAATATGCTGTTCATATAACAAACATAATTAATACTGAAGCTGAGAGACATAAAATAGAATATAACATTTACGTTTCGCTCTTAAACATTCACTCAGTACAGAAGTAACTACATACATTATAAATGACTATCTATTAAACATAATTTTCGGGACTATTCAGAAAACAATTAATTGTATTCGGAGTCTGTAAGAGCAGCTTAAGATAACTTTAAAGTTTTATAATTCATGGAGGCATGTAGCCGACATCAAATAGATATTGGGAAAGCTTGTAGTTGTAGGAAGGAGTATACTTTATATTTTTTTATATAGGATGGGAGGGTATTCCAAAGATGAGCAGCAGAATAACTAAAGCTTTTCTTGTAAAGATCAAGTCTAGGTTTTGGAAGACATATGTTGTTCAAACGTTGGCTGCCCTTTGGGCTAAATTTAAAAAGGTTCCATAGATAAGGCGGGGCATGCCATGAAAGAATTTGATGTACTAACTTGGCTTTGTTGAAGAGGAACCTGTTCTTAAGAGGTAGTATTTTGATAGGTTTGTGATGATTAGTTGTTTGTGCTTGATCTTTGTCACTAATAAGCTTTACTGCTCGCTTTTGGAGAGAGCAAAGCCTCTTTGTATTTGACACTGAACAACCATCCCAAACTGTTGAGCAATAGTCTAAATGTGTTTGTATATGAGCTATGTAGTATGTCTTCCTAGTGTCTTGATCTATGAAGTGCTTAATTTTAGCTAATTAGTATACTTTTTGTGCCATGAGTTTTGTTAGACATTGCACATGAGAGTTCCAGGTCAGATGTTGGTCAATAATAAGACCTAGTGTTTTGTGCTCGCTAACGTTTTCTATCTGTGATGTTTCTGTACAGAGCCGAAGTGTTGTTTTTGTTGCGTTTTGTAGTTTCTGTCTTGTTGTTATGAGCATTGATTTTGTTTTATCAGTGTTTATAATCATGCTATTATTTTTGCTCCATCCAATTAAATTGTATAACTCGACCTGAAGATTTGATTCTAGATTAACACAATCGTAGTCACTGGTGTAGACTGTGCAATCATCGGCAAAAAGGTCACAAGAAGAGTGTTTAAGATGAAGTGGAAGATCATTGATATAGATAGCAAAGAGCAACGGGCCTAGAATAGAACCTTGCGGAACACCAGTGTCAACTTTAGCAGAATTTGATAGAGAATTGTTGAAGAATAATACCTGTTGTCTGTCTGAAGGAAACGATGCAATTAATTTTATTAGGTCAGGGTGCAGTCTATAAGTCTTTATTTTTCTTACAAGAATATCGTGATCAATCATATCAAATGCCTTTTTAAAGTCGACAAAGATGGCACCACATAGTCTGTCGTCATTTATGTTTACTAACCAGTTTTCTGTCATTTTGGTAAGAGCTGTGTGGCAGGAATGATTGTGGCCTGACTGACTGTCTATGAGTAAATTGTTCTCTTGCATGTGTCGTAGAGTTATTTTGTGTATGTGTTTTTCGAGTGGTTTTGATAATAACGATAATATGGATATTGGTCTATAGTTGGTAAGATTGTTAGATGAGCCAGATTTAAAGCGAGGATACACATTAGCAGTTTTAAAAGCCTCGGGGAAATAACATTTTGCAATACACTGGTTGTAAATATATGTTAGTGTATGTGAAATGACAGGTGCAGCATAACGTAAGATCTTATTACTAATATCATCAAGCCCAGCTGTATTGTTGTTTTTTAAGGTTAAGAGATAACTGTGAACTTCACTGACTGTTAAGAATGGAATGTGTAACTGTTTAAAATCAGTACATCTGCTGTCCAGGAATGTTTGTAGTTCATGTAAGTCGCATACAGGAGCTGATATTGATGATTTAAAAACGTTGATTTCTTCTCTGAAATGTGTACTGATATGTGCGCTAGTGTATGTACGATTGATGGCGTGAGAATCAAATTCTTTTTTTTTTATTTCATAGGGTATTTATGGCTTTCCAAATTGATTTACTGTCTGATTTATTCTGTATTAGATTCCTGAAGTAATTTTTTTCTCTTGTCTTATTAAGTATTGAACTTTGTTTCTGAGTGAACGGTAGGTCATAAAGTCCTTGATTTTGTGCGCCCGGTCACGTTCTCTCATGGATTGTAGTATTTCAGGTGTTATCCAAGGTGACTTCGTTTTACTCTCACCTCTTTCATGGGGACATGTTTGTCTAATATATCTCTGAAGATCTTTAGCCAATATTCTATTGCCTCATCAGGGTCAGTTAGTTGGTACACGTGTGTAAGTGAAGATTCTTGCAAATCATTAAGGAATAATTCTAGGTTATATTTTCTGAAGCTGCTAAATTTCATACTGATGTGATTGTGTTTAGGAAGTTTATATCCCTTTCTTGTCCACGTACAGCAGACTGGGTAATGATCACTTAACGAATTATGAGGGATGTTACATTCAATGATGTTTTCTGTTTGGGCTACATATATATGATCTAATAATGTGGATGAAAGTTCTGTTACCATAGTAGGTTTGGTGACAATTTGGCAAAGATTATAGGATAATATAATATTGCTCCAAGTTAGATTTGATTGTGTTAGGTCTATGTTTAAATCTCCAAGAATGATAATATCTTTGAACCTAAAGGTTGAAACCTCATCCATCATAGTCGTGAAGTGATCGTAATACAGAGATGATGCATTTGGATTACGGTACAAAAGTCCAATAATTAATGGACTCTGGTTTGGCATTTTAACTTCCACCCAAATACACTCTACCTCTGATGATTCGAGGTCTTCTCTACGACTAAACTGGATAGTTGTGGAGACATATATTACTAGACCTGTTTCTAGTTTTCTGGTTGGGTCACGCCGGATCAGGATAGTTGTGGAGACATACATTACTAGACCTGTTTCTAGTTTCCTGGTTGGGTCACGCCGGATCAGGATAGTTGTGGAGACATACATTACTAGACCTGTTTCTAGTTTCCTGGTTGGGTCACGCCGGATCAGGATAGTTGTGGAGACATACATTACTAGACCTGTTTCTAGTTTCCTGGTTGGGTCACGCCGGATCAAGTTAAAACCGTTAATTCTAATATCTTCATCGGTTATGTTCCTATTTAAACGGCTTTCAGAGAAGCAAAAATGTGGAAATTTTGATGTAATATGTGTGTTACTTCAGGAATTTTACATTCAGATGGCCTAATCGAAGTCCTTCTTTATGTAACCATTTTTCGGTAGATGGGGTCATTTTATTTTCCTGTCTCCTGTTACTGGTTTGAAAATAATTCCTATTATGATACCTAATACTGAAGTAAATAAACTTTTAAATACTACACAGAGACACACTCTGTATATTAAACTTTCAACTGGTACACAACTCACTAGCTGAAGTAACTGGAAGCTGAAAGAGAGACACGTCTAACTACTGAATAATTAAACGCTGAAATATGTGAATTCACTAACAAGTTGAGTAATTAAGTATATAGTTCTCACGCACAAAGAGATACAACTCACAAACTGCAACGACCTATAGAAAGTTGACAAGAATTAGAAAAATGGATACAAAAGAAAAGGGGCAAGAAATAAAATGTAGTAATAAAATGTAAAAATTCTAACTAAACGTAAGAATGAAGATATCAGTCACTATGTCTTGCTGAGTAATAATTCTTTTTCGACATTGCGGGTTGAAGGTTTCAGTTTGTGACGGATTACAATGATGCTGCCATCAGTTTAAGGCATGTGGTGTCTGTAAGGTACCATGCCATGTGAATTATGCAGAGATAACATATAGGCATGACTCAAGGCTGCAGGGCTAAATTGGAACAAATACTGCAGCTCCAGATTTCTTTGAGGATGTTGCATGGAACGTGCTTGTGTGTTGAGCTCTTCCAATGAGCTGTGCGACGGAGGAAGAATCCTGACGTTGTTGACCCTCGTATCAGCTCGTCTGACGGTCTGAGGCTGACGTGAGGGTAGGGGTGGAAACATTGTGTCATAGTCGGTGGTTTTCTGTGGAACAGGTGGTGCAGATTTGGAGGTCCCTTTGGTTTTAGTGCTCGGAGTAGAGCTGGCTTTATGGGGGTTTTTTGTTGGACGTGTGTGTTGTTTGTGGACATCCAACTGTACCACGTCTTTCTTAGTGTATGTTCTGGAAACTTTAGATTTTTGGCAAGGATGCTGGTACCAAGTGTTGATGTATGTATGTGGTCCCTGTACATCCATTTCTTCGGGGCACCAGAGGCTGAGATGAAGAACACAGTGTGGTCTATGAAGACAATGTTGTTAACACGACAGTATGATTGAAGTGCCTTGTTGTTGATGTCTACCAGGCGGCGTCCAGGACCGGAGCAGGGTGGAATGACGGAAGATAGGAATATTGCTGCAGTCGGATACTTTTCCTTGATAGCGGAAGTCAAAGCCTGCATGTCAGAACGTCTGATGTTCTGACCATTCATGCTGTCATTTATGCCAACATGTACGGAGATTTTCCTCACGCCCTCCTCTGTATTAAAACTTCTCAGTGTTTGCGTTATTTTCGCAATACCAGCTCCCGGTACTGCAACTACTGAGACAATGTCTTCGTCTGCTATGGACATCCGCTCGCTATACACGCCCTTTAGCAGAGAATCCCCAATTATTAAATGTGTGGTACTGTCCGTGATTTTGTGAATGGGAATTTGCTGCGTATTTCGTTCACGTTGTTTTTGGTTAGATTGTGACTGGAGGTGGGATGCGTTGTTTGACTGAGATGATTATTGCGTCCTGTCTGTCTGCTGAGTATCTGGTACAGAGCTTTGTTGTAGAGTGTCGAATCTGTTGGTGATCTGGACCTCGATGGGGTACTAGTATTTTGTGATATGCTGGTCTTGCTCACCTGATAAAGATTCACTGACTTCACTCTGTTTTGTTGGTTGTTTTTCTTGTGAAGTTTGTTTACACCGGCTGGCGACGATGGCTGAGCCTTCGGCTTCATGTTGAGATTAGTCTGACTAGCAGCCACTGACTGACTGTGACTACCAGTTTCTGTCTGGTTGTTTTTCTGTAGTTTTCTACTACTGCGGTTTTCACTGTTCGCTGATTCAATGAGAACTTCAGCTTGGTATTTTCTTCTCTCAGCTGTTCAACCTCTTTTTTTGATATTATCATTCTCCTCACTGAGTGACTTTACAACTTCGGACTTCATGTCACTGATGAGTATTTTCACGAAGTCTTTAATAACTTCTGTGAAGTCATGGCCACAGAAACAAATAAGTAGTTTTGTTCCTGTACCAACAGCTTGATGAGAACTAACAGTCTCACTAAGTCTTGGTACATTGCTCTCCAAAGATTTTTCGGAGTTTGGTTCCGTTATTACATCATTTTCGCTAGAACTGTTAGCTGGGTTTTCTTTATGAGTAAAGGTGTCTGAAGACAGTGGAGCTTTCTCAGTAGAAGCTGTTGCTCCTTGTTCTCCAGCAGTATCTGGGATTATTGGTTCTTCTGTAGCAATTGTTGGTGGTAATTCATGTTTGCTGGAGGTTTCTCTGCTGGTGATAATAACAGCGTTTTCTGGCACAGACTCTTCTGCTATCATGATTTTCATTACATCGTCGACTATGTCAATAGTCTTCTTTACAGGACTTGAAAAACTTTCGGCTATGTTTGTAAGTGATGTGTTTAGTTCATCGGAGTTATCTTCTAGAGGGAGCTGACTGGCCATCACTTCCTTGACTGTGTTTATGTCTCCTTCTTGCAGCTCCATAAACTGTTTTGTTAGCCAGGATTCAATGGCCTCGGCGTCACCTTGTACCATCACTTTGTTCTTGGTGTGGTAAAGATGAACTGTGAGGACTGGTGTTTTTATGATGTCCTCAACACTAGCGCCTTGCTTGTCATACCTCTCCTCTCTTTCTACTTGATAGACCTTCCTAAGGGCTTGCCTCAGGGACTTGTCCTGAAGTGTGTTGTGACATGTCTGGTTGTTGTGACATGTCACAACGACACATTGTCCCTCGTTGGTGTATTTTATTGTTAAGCCTGGTGGGTTACTGCATTTCTTTAGCTTTGTTCCCACGGCTTTGTGTTTGTTTAGCTTTGTTCCCACGGCTTTGTGTTTGTTTAGGCTATAGTTCTATGTTGTGGTAGACCGGAGACCATCCCGCCGGCTGGGCTTGTTCGTCACCTCACAGATTAAACCTTCTGTCCCGCACTCTATCATTGTTACATAAGGTCTAGATTAAGCAAACAAAACATTCTGGCTGACACTGGGCAGACCGCGTGGCTTATCGAAAAATGGTGGTGAAAACTGTTGACCACTATGATCTTAGAGAAAGAATGTCTTACTTCAATTTTATGAAATAACTCCATAAGAGAGGCCATAAAAGAACAGGGATGTATAATTAGAGGCCATGTAAGAAAAAAAGGGAGGTCATACACAGAAAAGAAAGTCCATATAAGAACAAAGGGAGGTCATACGAGGAAATGTGAGTAAAGAAAAAGGAGGGTCAACAGAGAATAAGGCTACAGGAAATCTCATGACCGAGAAGATGGATCACGGAAAGGAGCTTAACTGAATAATAATTTCTAGAGTAACTGTAACAAAAGATGAGGTCTCCTCTGTTTCTGGTCATGAGAAGCAGCTTCATTACATGCGGTGCCCGCCCACACGTGCTCGACCTTTGACATCAGAATTACGTGAGGTGCCCGCCCACACGTGCTCGACCTTTGACATCAGAATTACGTGAGGTGCCCGCCCACACGTGCTCGACCTTTGACACCAGGATATCTTTCAGTGTTTTTAGGGAGATGACTCTAATGTTGTGTTGATTGTGTGTTGCCTGTGACCTAGTATTAGGTGGGATTTGCAAACACTGCCCTTGGTTATATGTAATGCACTGAGTCATATGTAATAGGTACTCTGGAGGAAGTTGCCTTGCATTTATTAGTCGAGATGTTGCTTGATGGATGTGTACAGGTTTGATTTGTCCATTCAGATGAGGCCTTCTGGTCTGGCCCTTGATGCTAGCTGGACGGCTTTGTTGTTTCCGTCGTCTCCGGCATGGCCTGGACATCCATGTGGTGTGTTTGATGTGGGATTTATTTATTATTTCTTGCCATTCACTTCTAATGGCCTTCTGTTCCACTTTTCTTAATAGATTATGAGAGTCGCTAATGATGGTGATGCCGTGTGTTTTCTGTGTCACTACCCATTTTAATTATTTTTAATTTTAATTTCTTCAGAACGAGGAAGAAGACAGCCATAAGGCGAATAAAGAAGGCATGGCATGATGAGAAATGCTATAAGATTAAAGACAAATCAAATCAAAAGACTGTCACTAAAAGTGGTTCAGGTTTTCATATCTTATATCCTTCCCGCGCCGTTAACGTCATATAGGGCTTAAAAAGTAGTTCGCCAATTTTTCCTGTCTTTGGCGAGTCTTTCAACCTCATCAAAGGATTTTATGCCTGTTAATTTGGCCTCTCTTAACAATGTCCTCTTCAGAGTTTCACGCAGTCTGCCTCTTTTTCTTTGGCCTGCTTTGTTCCACTTGATAGCTTGTTTTGGGATTCTCATTTCTTCTCATCAAGTGACCAACATATGTCCATCTTCTTTTCCTGACCACCCATGAGACTGGTTGTTGTTCAGTCATCTGTCTTATCTCTGCATTGTTCTTGAATTCATTCCACTTGATGCCGAGTATTTTCCTTAGGCATTTGTTTTCAAAAGAGTCTAATTTCTTTTCTATTTATTTAGTTGTTTTCCAGCTTTCACATGCATAAATGAGGGTGGATATTACATTTGAATTGAATAGTCTTAACTTGGTGTTTGTGCTAATAACTTTTGAATTTCATATGTTCTCAAGATTCTTGAAGATTGATGCTGCCTTTGCAATTCTGATCCTAACTTCCTTTCTAGTGTCACCATCCTGGTCTATGTAGCTGCCAAGGTATGCAAATTGATTGACTTCTTCAATATCTGTCCCTTCTATGTGTATTTTTCCATTTTAATTGAGAGGAATTTTCATTATTTTTGTTTTGTCCTTGTTAATTTCAAGTCCTATTTTGCTGGCCAGTGAAGACAGGCTATCTGTTTTTTCTTGCATTAAATTCACATTATTACTGATAAGAGTTATGTCATCAGCAAAATCAAGATCTTCTGGTTGGGTCCCATGTACCCAGTCAATACCTGTGTTACCTGTGCAGCATTTTTTCATTATGAAGTCTATTGCAATCACAAAAAGTAAAGGAAACAGTATACATCCTTGTTTCACGCCTGTTTCAATCTGGAACCATTCACTCATCCCTTCTTCTGTCTTGACTGCACAACCATATCCATTGTGTAAGTCCTGAATGATGTTGACAATTTTAGATGGTATTCCATATAGACATAAAATTCTCCATAATGAATCTCTGTGTATGCTATCAAATGCCTTTTTAAAATCTATGAAGTTCAGTATTAATGGTTTCTGCTTTTCAATATGTTTTTCAAGTATTATTCTGAGAGTAAAGATCTGGTCGAGACAGCTTCTCCCTTTTCGAAATCCTGCTTGTTCCCTTCTCATTGCAGTATCCACTATATCTTTGAGTCTATTCAAAATGACCTTGCAAAATACTTTTGACACAACTGATATTAAGGTTACTCCTCTCCAGTTGTTACAGTCACCAAGGTTGCTCTATTTTGGTATTTTAACAATGATTCCTTTCTTCCAATTAGAAGGGACCTTTTCTTCTTTCCAAATCTTGTTAAACATTCTCTGTAGTTGTCTCATGTTGTCACTATTGATAGCTTTTAGCATTTCAGCTGTTATTTCATCTTCACATGCAGCTTTGTTGTTAGCCATTAAATTCACTGCTGTTTCAATTTCATGCAATTTAATTTCATCTAGGTTGACATTTAGTTGTGGGGCTGGTAAGTCAGTTTCAAGGTTTAACAATTCTTTTGGGTGTGGTCGATTGAGTATTTCTTGGAAGTGTTCAGCCCATCTTTGCTTTTGGTCTTTATTTGATGTTAATAGTGTTCCAGTTTTGCTAAGGATTGGTCTTTCTTTAGATGTAATAGTACTTGTTAGCCTCTTTTGTATGTTATATAAAGTTTAGCTGTCTCCTGTTTTTGCTGCTTTTTCTGCCTCTTTCGCCATATTGTCTATGTATTCTCTTTTATCTTTTCTAGCTGAACTTTTTACTTTCTTGTCTATTTCTTTGTATTTTGCTTTTGCCAAATCTCTTTCATGATCTTTTTTTTGCATTCAACATGTCTAATTTGACTGCTAGTCTTTCATGTATATACTTCAATGTGTTATCTGATATCCATGCTTTTCTATTTGGTTTTTCCAATCCAGCGCTTACTTTTGCTGCTGTGATTATGGCTGTGCTGTAAGAATTCCTTAACTCATCTATACCTATCTCCTCAACTTCACTGGGTGTTTTGGAATGATTGGCAAGTTCCTGATTGAAATTAATGTTAGTATTTTCTTCTTGTAGGCTGTGGCTGTTTATCTTTCTGTGTAATGATTTCTTGTGTTGACTTTTGAATTTTAGTTTTATTTTCCCTATGCACAGGTTGTGATCATTGTTGACATCTGCACCCCTATAAGCCCTTACATCTATGAGAGATGTTCTGTATTGCTTTCTAATACAAAAATGATCTATCTGGTTTCTAGTTCTATCATATGGAGATATCCACGTTGTTTTATGTATCTCGTTGTGTGGGAATATTGTGCCTCCAATGACCATGCCCTCTGTTAGACATACTTCAATTAATCTTTCTCCATTCTGATTAACCATGTCAATTCCATCTTTCTCCATCACTTTTTCAACGTCGGTATTATCCTTCCCTACCTTAGCATTGAAGTCCCCCATAGCAATTAGGATGTCGTGTTTAGGGACTTTGTTGATGATTTGTTGTAGTTGGTGATAGAAGTCGTCTGCATTATTCGTGGGTGCATAACACTGTATTATTTTTATTCTTCCGTGTCGTAGGTTGTATTATAGGACTGTTCACCTATTCCCATTCTACAAGGCTCTTTGCAGCTACATTTGACATAATAATGCCCACTCCGTCCCGGATTTTACCATCATTTCTGCCTGAATGTATTATTAACTTACCGTTTTCCGCTGATCTTTTACCTGCTTCTGGCCGTCGCATTTCGCTGATGCCCAGTATGTCTAGATGGCATCTCTCCATTTCTTTGATGACCTGAGTAGTTTTTGTTGGTGCTGCCATCGTTCTCACATTCCAGAATACAACCCTTGTCACATGTTTGGGGCCGACGAATGAGCTCTTCGGAGTTGGCATCCCTGATGCTCGGTTGGTTTCTCTGAGAGTTTCCGTAACGATATCTTTTTTTCCCATCTGTAGTCGCCTCTAGATAGGTCCCAGGATAAAGTTGTTAGCCTTATGCCCAACTCCCGGTACATGATGTGTAACAGATCAAGCGGAATTCCGCTGATTTCTGCATGCCGGCGAGAGCGTTAAAAAAACGTTCGCCATCTTGCACGTCACGCCGGAAGTTTTTTCCTATAATAAGCATTTGAAAAACTGATTTTGGTCTGATTCTCAGCTGTTGATGGCCTGGTGTGTCGTGTAAATGTAACATGACCTACTTGCTCACCCCTGGCTGATCTCAAAAAGAAAATTTTGACATCTCTGGCTCTACATAAATAAGTTTAAAATACGTATTGTGTACCAGACCAAGTGCTAACATAGAAGATGTGAGAACAGACAGGCTGTAGAAAGCTGGTGGTGGTGAGGGCAAACAGGCTGTAGAAAGCTGTTGGTGGTGAGGGCAGACAGGCTATAGAAAGCTGTTGGTGGTGAGTGCAGACAGGCTGTAGAAAGCTGTTGGTGGTGAGGGCAGGCAGGCTGTAGAAAGCTGTTGGTGGTGAGGACAGACAGGTGTAGAAAGCTGTTGGTGGTGAGGACAGACAAGCTGTAGAAAGCTGTTGGTAGTTTTTTGGTCATGAGTTAAGAGTTGCTTCGGTACCTGTAACTATAGAATATAGGCACCTGGTTCCTCAGGGGTTAGGGAAGGAAAACCAGTCAGACGTGACAGTGAATAAATCTAGAATGCCTACATGTAATTAAAATATGGACAGTAACACAGTGTCCTCCAGAGTAACACAGTGTCCTAAAGAAGGATACACCGCCACCCACAGCAACAAAGCGTCCTAAAGAAGGACCACAGCGCCCTCCATAGTAACACAGAGAGCTAAATAATTACTACAGCGCCCTCCATAGTAACACAGAGAGCTAAAGAAGTAATACAGCGCCCTCCACAGCAACACAGCGAGCTAAAGAAGTACCACAGCGCTCTCCATAGTAACACAGAGAGCTAAATAATTACTACAGCGCCCTCCATAGTAACACAGAGAGCTAAAGAAGTACCACAGCGCTCTCCATAGTAACACAGAGAGCTAAATAAGTACTACAGCGCCCTCCATAGTAACAAAGAGAGCTAAAGAAGAATCACAGCTCCCTCCATAGTAACAAAGAGAGCTAAAGAAGTACCACAGCGCCCTCCATAGTAACAAAGAGAGTTAAATAAGTACCACAGAGCCCTCCATAGTAACAAAGAGAGCTAAAGAAGTACCACAGCGCCCTCCATAGTAACAAGGAGAGCTAAAGAAGTACTACAGCGCCCTCCTAAATTTAGCCCAAGGTGCAGCCAACGCTTGAATTTAAAAACACATGTCTTCCAAAACCTAGACTTGATCTTTACAAGAAAAGTTTTAGTTATTCTGCTGCTCATCTTGTGAATACTCTCCCATCCTGTATAAAAAATATAAATTATATTCCTTCCTACAACTACAAACTTTCCCAATATCTATTTGATGTCGACTACATGCCTCCATGAATTATAAAACTTAAAAGTTATCTTAAACTGCTCTTACAGACATCGAATGCAATTAAATGTTTTCTAAATAGTCCCGAAAAATGTATGTAGTTACTTCTGTACTGAGTGAATGTTTAAGAGCGAAACGTAAATGTTATATTTTATTTGATGTCTCTCAGCTTCAATGTTAGTTATGTTTGTTATATGAACAGCATATTTGTAGAATGTCTGGAATAGAGTAAAAGATGTATGATAAAGAGCAGAATGTCAGACGGGCTTACGTGCCCAATTCTTAACCCTTTTGAAATAAAGATCAATCAATCAATCAATCAATCAATCCACAGGAACACAGCGTGTTAAAGAAGTAACACAGCGCCCTCCACAGTAGCAGCGTACTAAAGAAGTAAAACAGCGCCCTCCACAGTAGCAGTGTACTAAAGAAGTAAAACAGCGCTCTCCACAACAGCATCGTACTAAAGAAGAAATACAGCGCCCTCCACAGTAGCAGCGTGCTAAAGAAGTAAAACAGCGCTCTCCACAGTAGCAGCGTACTAAAGAAGTAAAACAGCGCCCTCCACAGTAGCAGCGTACTAAAGAAGTAACACAGCACCCTCCACAGTAGCAGCGTACTAAAGAAGTAACACAGCGCCCTCCACAGTAGCAGCGTGCTAAAGAAGTAAAACAGCGCTCTCCACAGTAGCAGCGTACTAAAGAAGTAAAACAGCGCCCTCCACAGTAGCAGCGTACTAAAGAAGTAACACAGCACCCTCCACAGTAGCAGCGTACTAAAGAAGTAACACAGCGCCCTCCACAGTAGCAGCGTACTAAAGAAGTAACACAGCACCCTCCACAGTAGCAGCGTACTAAAGAAGTACACAGCGCTCTCCACAGTAGCAGCGTACTAAGAAGTAAAACAGCGCCCTCCACAGTAGCAGCGTACTAAAGAAGTAACACAGCGCCCTCCACAGTAGCAGCGTACTAAAGAAGTAACACAGCGCTCTCCACAGTAGCAGCGTACTAAAGAAGTAACACAGCACTCTCCACAGTAGCAGCGTACTAAAGAAGTAACACAGCGCCCTCCACAGTAGCAGCGTACTAAAGAAGTAAAACAGCGATATCCACAACAGCATCGTACTAAACAAGAAATACAGCGCCCTCCACAGTAATACAGCGAGCTAAAGAAGTAACACAGCGCTCTCCACAGTTGCAGCTTACTAAAGAAGTAACACAGCGCTCTCCACAGTTGCAGCTTACTAAAGAAGTAACACAGCGCTCTCCACAGTTGCAGCTTACTAAAGAAGTAACACAGCGCTCTCCACAGTAGCAGCGTACTAAAGAAGTAACACAGCGCTCTCCACAGTTGCAGCTTACTAAAGAAGTAACACAGCGCTCTCCACAGTAGCAGCGTACTAAAGAAGTAACACAGCGCTCTCCACAGTTGCAGCTTACTAAAGAAGTAACACAGCGCTCTCCACAGTTGCAGCTTACTAAAGAAGGAATACAGCGCCCTCCACAGTAGCAGCGTACTAAAGAAGTAAAACAGCGATCTCCACAACAGCATCGTACTAAAGAAGAAATACAGCGCCCTCCACAGTAACACAGCGAGCTAAAGAAGTAACACAGCGCTCTCCACAGTAGCAGCGTACTAATGAAGTAAAACAGCGATCTCCACAACAGCATCTACTAAAGAAGAAATACAGCGCCCTCCACAGTAACACAGCGAGCTAAAGAAGTAACACAGCGCTCTCCACAGTAGCAGCGTACTAATGAAGTAAAACAGCGATCTCCACAACAGCATCGTACTAAAGAAGAAATACAGCGCCCTCCACAGTAACACAGAGAGATAAAGAAGTAACACAGCGCCCTCCACAGTAGCAGTGTACTAAAGAAGTAAAACAGCGCTCTCCACAACAGCATTGTACTAAAGAAGAAATACAGCGCCCTCCACAGTAACACAGCGAGCTAAAGAAGTAACACAGCGCTCTCCACAATAGCATCGTACTAAAGAAGTAAAACAGCGCTCTCCACAACAGCATTGTACTAAAGAAGGAATACAGCGCCCTCCACAACAGCATCGTACTAAAGAAGTAAAACAGCGCTCTCCACAACAGCATTGTACTAAAGAAGGAATACAGCGCCCTCCACAACAGCATCGTACTAAAGAAGTAAAACAGCGCTCTCCACAACAGCATTGTACTAAAGAAGTAAAACAGCGCTCTCCACAACAGCATCGTACTAAAGAAGTAAAACAGCGCTCTCCACAACAGCATTGTACTAAAGAAGTAACACAGCGCTCTCCACAGTAGCATCGTACTAAAGAAGTAAAACAGCGCTCTCCACAACAGCATTGTACTAAAGAAGTAAAACAGCGCTCTCCACAACAGCATCGTACTAAAGAAGAAATACAGCGCCCTCCACAGTAACACAGCGAGCTAAAGAATTAACACAGCGCTCTCCACAATAGCATCGTACTAAAGAAGGAATACAGCGCCCTCCACAGTAACACAGCGAGCTAAAGAAGTAACACAGCGCTCTCCACAATAGCATCGTACTAAAGAAGTAACACAGCGCTCTCCACAATAGCATCGTACTAAAGAAGGAATACAGCGCCCTCCACAGTAACACAGCGCCCTCCACAGTAACAAAGCACCCTCCAGAGTAACACAGCCTTCTCCTAACGTCCTAATGATAGTAGACAGGACTATATCTTTTTACATATTTATATTTCCAAGTTAACACTGATGTGAGGAAGTTTTTTAAGCTAATATTATTTTTGCTTTATAACTTTCCCTTCCATGAAAAGCTTTCTCGAAAGACGTCATTATTACACTCCATATCAACAGCGTTATTCACTGTTCTGTTGTTACATTGTAAAACTATAACAGTCTTTTTTAAAGCTTCCTTAATGTACAATATGTGTTACAATAGTGCTAGTTATAGCACCAATCATCATATCTGTTATAGTTGTATTAGATGTAGCACTAAGTACAGCATCTGATGTAGTAATACTAATTGTAGAATCAAGTACAGAATCTGTTGTAATAATACTAATTATAGCACCAAGCACAACATCTGTTGTAGTAATACTAATTGTAGCACCAGTCATAATACTTATTGTAATAGTATTCGCTGTAGCAGCAAGTACAGCATTTGTTGTAGTAATATTGATGTTGTGCACAAAGTAACACATCTGTTGTAGTAATACTAAATATAGCACCAAGAACATCATCTGGTGTAGTAATAGTAATTATAGCACCAAGTACAACCTCTGTTGTAGTAGTACTACTTATAGCAGTAAGCACAACATCTGTTGTCGTGATACTAATTATAGTACCGGGTACAACTTTTGTTGTGATACTAATCATAGCACGAAGCACACTATCTGTTGTAGTAATATTAATTATAGCACCAAGTACAACATCTTTTGTAGTAATACTTATTATAGCACCAAGCACAACATATGTTGTATTAATACTAATTATAGCACCAAATACGACATATGTTGTAGTAATACTAATTATAACACCAAGTACATCTGCTGTAGCAGTGATAGTTGTAGTATTACTAAGCACAGCCGTGTTTGGTTTGTGGTTTTATCTCTACACAACTGTGAGCGAATGTTCTTTGTAGTAGATGGATTGAGGATTTTGCAACACAGAATCGTGCCTAAGAAGGCTGCTGTGGCTGCTGTCTCTACTGTGGCTGTTGTGGCTGCTTTTTCAGTCCGTAAGTGGAGCAAAACATTCAGGGGAATTGTGTGGGTATGTGTGTGTAGGGAGGGGTTGGGTAAAATACTTCTTTAGCAGACTCCGCCCCTGGGGTCGCTATAGCAATCCTTGTTTTGTTAGCCTGTTTCTATGAGCACTAACAGGGAGGTGGGGTGGGGTCTTGCTGGTTATGATTTGTCAACCCTGAAGCAACTATGTCAGCTATGGGTTGCCGACAGTCGAATGAGACAGTGGCTCCACCCCTAGCAGTGCCTATAGAGACAGTTAACAAGACATTTATGTCTGACTTCACAACACACTACATTCATCTGTTAACAAGACATTTATGTCTGACTTTACAACATATTACATTCATCTGTTAACAAGACATTTATGTCTGACTTTACAACATATTACATTCATCTGTTAACAAGACGTTTATGTCTGACTTTACAACATATTACATTCATCTGTTAACAAGACATTTATGTCTGACTTTACAACATATTACATTCATCTGTTAACAAGACATTTATGTCTAACTTCACAACATACTACAGCCATCTGTTAACAATACATTTATGTCTGACTTTACAACATACTTCATCCATCTGTTCAAGACATTTATCTGACTTTACAACATACTTCATCTATCTGTTAACAAAACATTTATGTCTGACTTTACAACATACTACATTCATCTCCTCCAGACATAAACAGAGAGAGTATGCATGCGTAGACATAAAACAAGAGTACTTGTCATGTCTTTTGTACGTAAAAGTAAAAGAAAATTTTTTAAAAAACTTACCAAATGTATCAGGCAAAATCCAGGGATCTCAGAGAAGAACTGAGACTTTGACTCGTGTGTCTGACTAGATGTATGCTTCTGCAGCGCTGTGGAAGATCGCGAGTGAGATATACTTCCAGGAACGTACATTTTTCCAGGAAACCTGCTCAGTGTGTACAATCATCTCTTTCTCTCACTCTCTCTCTCTCTCTCTCTCTCTCTCTCTCACTCTCTCTCAACACGTGATAGCCAACCATCAAGTAATAAAATGACATAGTTAGAAAAGCAACTTGTTAGATATTGTTAGAAATTATTTTATAATGTCTTTTAAAAATACATATATCAGACGATCTGTATTTACAATGTATTTTTCTTTATGTATATGTCTGTGTATGTATGTGTGCATGAGTGCTATTTTATTAGGTTAATTACTTCTTCTCTTTTACTTTGAATGTAGTAGTTAAATCTTACACTCTTTTGATATGTTTTTTCCTAATTTATTTTGTGTATTTGAGTGTGGGAAGAATGAAAGATGGAGTGATGAAAGACGGAATGTAAGACGGGCTTGCGTGCCCAATTCTTTACCCTTTAAAAATAAAGATTATTCATTCATTCATTCACTCTCACTCACACTCTCACTCTCTCTCACCCTCTCTCACTCTCTCTCACACTCTCTCACTTTCTCTCACACTCTCTCATTCTCTTTCACACTCTCTCATTCTCTTTCACACTCTCTCACTCTCTCCCACACACACTATCTCACTCTCTCTCTCACTTTCTCTCACACTCTCACTCTCTCTCACTTTCTCTCACGCTCTCACGCTCTCTCACTCTCTCTCACACTCTCTCACTCTCTCTCACACTCTCTCACTCTCTCTCACTCTCTCTCACACTCTTACTCTCTCTCACACTCTCTCACCTCTCACTCTCTCCCACACACACTCTCTCTCACACTCTCTCACTCTCTCTCACTCTCTCACTCTCTCACACTCTCTCACTCTCTCCCACACTCTCTCACACTCTCTCACACTCTCTCACTCTCTCACACTCTCTCACTCTCTCTCACACTCTCTCACACTCTCTCACTCTCTCCCACACTCTCTCACACTCTCTCACACTCTCTCACTCTCTCACACTCTCTCCCACACTCTCTCACTCTCTCACACTCTCTCACTCTCTCTCACACTCTCTCACACTCTCTCTCTCTCTCCCTGCTACCCCGCCGCTGTTGTTTTCTCAGCCTACACAAACTTAACCAACCTGAATTAACTTAATGACTTATCTTACCCTCTGTATACTGAAAGAGGCCATATCTTCGTATTTGCTAAAATTTTATTGAACTTTAAAACTTTAACCTTTAAAAGTTTGCTGTTAACATAAAATGTATTTAGAAACCAAGTACTGTTAATGACTACTTGTCATTTTTAAGCTACAATATGTACTAGGATGTTGTTGTATGTTTGAGCTCTTTCGTTACCTAACATGCACACGTACTCACACTGACACAAAACACATATACACGCGCTGACACACGAGCTCACACAGGCACAGATCTAGCTACAGGATCCATACTTTCCTGGGAAATGCTAATCTTTGCCCTACATCCAGCCAGGTCATGGTGATATCATGTTTAAACTTGGGTCCCGTGTTCTAACACATTTTCTTTCCATCACTGGAACTTCTCTCCGCATTAAGTAAATGAGACTTCTCTTCGTCTGTATATGTGAACTTCTCTCCACATATATGTAAATGAGACTTCTCTTCGTCTGTATATGTGAACTTCTCTCCACATATATGTAAATGAGACTTCTCTTCGTCTGTATATGTGAACTTCTCTCCACATATATGCAAATGAGAACTTCTTTTCGACTGTATATGAGAAGTTCTCTCCGCATATATGCAAATGAGAACTCTCCATATATGTAATATTAGAATTTTACTACAGAAATAACACAGCGCTCTCCACAATAGCATCGTACTAAAGAAGTAAAACAGCGCTCTCCACAACAGCATTGTACTAAAGAAGGAATACAGCGCCCTCCACAACAGCATCGTACTAAAGAAGTAAAACAGCGCTCCTCCACAGCATTGTACTAAAGAAGGAATACAGCGCCCTCCACAACAGCGTACTAAATAAAACAGCGCTCTCCACAACAGCATTGTACTAAAGAAGTAAAACAGCGCTCTCCAACACAGCACGAAAAAAGTAAAGCGCTCTCGCTTCCCATTGTACTAAAGAAGTAACACAGCGCTCTCCACAGTAGCATCGTACTAAAGAAGTAAAACAGCGCTCTCCACAACCATTGTACTAAAGAAAAACAGCGCTCTCCACAACAGCATCGTACTAAAGAAGAATACAGCGCCCTCCACAGTAACACCGAGCTAAAGAATTAACACAGCGCTCTCCACAATAGCATCGTACTAAAGAAGAAGGACAGCGCCCTCCACAGTAAACAGCGACTAAAGTAACAACACGCTCCACAATAGCATCGTACTAAAGAAGTAACACAGCGCTCTCCACAATAGCATCGTACTAAAGAAGGAATACAGCGCCCTCCACAGTAACACACGCCCTCCACAGTAACAAGCACCCTCCAGTAACACCCTTCTCCTAACGTCCTAATGATAGTAGACAGGACTATATCTTTTACATATTATATTTCCAAGTTAACACTGATGTGAGGAAGTTTTTTAAGCTAATATTATTTTTGCTTTATAACTTTCCCTTCCATGAAAACTTTCTCGAAACGTCATTATTACACTCCATATCAACAGCGTTATTCACTGTTCTGTTGTTACATTGTAAAACTATAACAGTCTTTTTTAAAGCTTCCTTAATGTACAATATGTGTTACAATAGTGCTAGTTATAGCACCTCATCATATCTGTTATAGTTGTATTAGATGTCACTAATACAGCATCTGATGTAGTAATACTAATTGTAAATCAAGTACAGAATCTGTTGTAATAATACTAATTATAGCACCAAGCACAACATCTGTTGTAGTAATACTAATTGTAGCACCAGTCATAATACTTATTGTAATAGTATTCGCTGTAGCAGCAAGTACAGCATTTGTTGTAGTAATATTGATGTTGTGCACAAAGTAACACATCTGTTGTAGTAATACTAAATATAGCACCAAGAACATCATCTGGTGTAGTAATAGTAATATAGCACCAAGTACAACCTCTGTTGTAGTAGTACTACTTATAGCAGTAAGCACAACATCTGTTGTCGTGATACTAATTATAGTACCGGGTACAACTTTTGTTGTGATACTAATCATAGCACGAAGCACACTATCTGTTGTAGTAATATTAATTATAGCACCAAGTACAACATCTTTTGTAGTAATACTTATTATAGCACCAAGCACAACATATGTTGTATTAATACTAATTATAGCACCAAATACGACATATGTTGTAGTAATACTAATTATAACACCAAGTACATCTGCTGTAGCAGTGATAGTTGTAGTATTACTAAGCACAGCCGTGTTTGGTTTGTGGTTTTATCTCTACACAACTGTGAGCGAATGTTCTTTGTAGTAGATGGATTGAGGATTTTGCAACACAGAATCGTGCCTAAGAAGGCTGCTGTGGCTGCTGTCTCTACTGTGGCTGTTGTGGCTGCTTTTTCAGTCCGTAAGTGGAGCAAAACATTCAGGGGAATTGTGTGGGTATGTGTGTGTAGGGAGGGGTTGGGTAAAATACTTCTTTAGCAGACTCCGCCCCTGGGGTCGCTATAGCAATCCTTGTTTTGTTAGCCTGTTTCTATGAGCACTAACAGGGAGGTGGGGTGGGGTCTTGCTGGTTATGATTTGTCAACCCTGAAGCAACTATGTCAGCTATGGGTTGCCGACAGTCGAATGAGACAGTGGCTCCACCCCTAGCAGTGCCTATAGAGACAGTTAACAAGACATTTATGTCTGACTTCACAACACACTACATTCATCTGTTAACAAGACATTTATGTCTGACTTTACAACATATTACATTCATCTGTTAACAAGACATTTATGTCTGACTTTACAACATATTACATTCATCTGTTAACAAGACGTTTATGTCTGACTTTACAACATATTACATTCATCTGTTAACAAGACATTTATGTCTGACTTTAAACATATTACATTCATCTGTTAACAAGACATTTATGTCTAACTTCACAACATACTACAGCCATCTGTTAACAATACATTTATGTCTGACTTTACAACATACTTCATCCATCTGTTAACAAGACATTTATGTCTGACTTTACAACATACTTCATCTATCTGTTAACAAAACATTTATGTCTGACTTTACAACATACTACATTCATCTCCTCCAGACATAAACAGAGAGAGTATGCATGCGTAGACATAAAACAAGAGTACTTGTCATGTCTTTTGTACGTAAAAGTAAAAGAAAATTTTTAAAAAACTTACCAAATGTATCAGGCAAAATCCAGGGATCTCAGAGAAGAACTGAGACTTTGACTCGTTGTCTGCTAGATGTATGCTTCGCAGCGCTGTGGAAGATCGCGAGTGAGATATACTTCCAGGAACGTACATTTTTCCAGGAAACCTGCTCAGTGTGTACAATCATCTCTTTCTCTCACTCCTCTCTCTCCTCTCTCTCTCTCTCTCACTCTCTCTCACACGTGATAGCCAACCATCAAGTAATAAAATGACATAGTTAGAAAAGCAACTTGTTAGATATTGTTAGAAATTATTTTATAATGTCTTTTAAAAATACATATATCAGACGATCTGTATTTACAATGTATTTTCTTTATGTATATGTCTGTATGTATGTGTGCATGAGTGCTATTTTATTAGGTTAATTACTTCTTCTCTTTTACTTTGAATGTAGTAGTTAAATCTTACACTCTTTTGATATGTTTTTTCCTAATTATTTTGTGTATTTGAGTGTGGAAGAATGAAAGATGGAGTGATGAAAGACGGAATGTAAGACGGGCTTGCGTGCCCAATTCTTTACCCTTTAAAAATAAAGATTATTCATTCATTCATTCACTCTCACTCACACTCTCACTCTCTCTCACCCTCTCTCACTCTCTCTCTCACACTCCTCACTTTCTCTCACACTCTCTCATTCTCTTTCACACTCTCTCATTCTCTTTCACACTCTCTCACTCTCTCCCACACACACTATCTCACTCTCTCTCTCACTTTCTCTCACACTCTCACTCTCTCTCACTTTCTCTCACGCTCTCACGCTCTCTCACTCTCTCTCACACTCTCTCACTCTCTCTCACACTCTCTCACTCTCTCTCTCACTCTCTCTCACACTCTTACTCATCTCACACTCTCTCACACTCTCACTCTCTCCCACACACACTCTCTCTCACACTCTCTCACTCTCTCTCACCTCTCACTCTCCACACCTCTCTCACTCTCTCCCACACTCTCTCACACTCTCTCACACTCTCTCACTCTCTCACACTCTCTCACTCTCTCTCACCTCTCTCTCACTCTCTCTCTCTCCCCACTCTCTCACACTCTCTCACACTCTCTCACTCTCTCACACTCTCTCTCACTCTCTCACACTCTCTCACACTCTCTCACTTCTCTCACACTCTCTCACACTCTCTCTCCTCTCTCCTGCTACCCCGCCGCTGTTGTTTTCTCAGCCTACACAAACTTAACCAACCTGAATTAACTTAATGACTTATCTACCCTCTGTATACTGAAAGAGGCCATATCTTCGTATTTGCTAAAATTTTATTGAACTTTAAAACATATTACATTCATCTGTTAACAAGACGTTTATGTCTGACTTACAACATATTACATTCATCTGTTAACAAGACATTTATGTCTGACTTTAAACATATTACATTCATCTGTTAACAAGACATTTATGTCTAACTTCACAACATACTACAGCCATCTGTTAACATACATTTATGTCTGACTTTACAACATACTTCATCCATCTGTTAACAAGACATTTATGTCTGACTTTACAACATACTTCATCTATCTGTTAACAAAACATTTATGTCTGACTTTACAACATACTACATTCATCTCCTCCAGACTAAACAGAGAGAGTATGCATGCGTAGACATAAAACAAGAGTACTTGTCATGTCTTTTGTACGTAAAAGTAAAAGAAAATTTTTAAAAAACTTACCAAATGTATCAGGCAAAATCCAGGGATCTCAGAGAAGAACTGAGACTTTGACTCGTTGTCTGCTAGATGTATGCTTCGCAGCGCTGTGGAAGATCGCGAGTGAGATATACTTCCAGGAACGTACATTTTTCCAGGAAACCTGCTCAGTGTGTACAATCATCTCTTTCTCTCACTCCTCTCTCTCCTCTCTCTCTCTCTCTCACTCTCTCTCACACGTGATAGCCAACCATCAAGTAATAAAATGACATAGTTAGAAAAGCAACTTGTTAGATATTGTTAGAAATTATTTTATAATGTCTTTTAAAAATACATATATCAGACGATCTGTATTTACAATGTATTTTCTTTATGTATATGTCTGTATGTATGTGTGCATGAGTGCTATTTTATTAGGTTAATTACTTCTTCTCTTTTACTTTGAATGTAGTAGTTAAATCTTACACTCTTTTGATATGTTTTTCCTAATTATTTTGTGTATTTGAGTGTGGGAAGAATGAAAGATGGAGTGATGAAAGACGGAATGTAAGACGGGCTTGCGTGCCCAATTCTTTACCCTTTAAAAATAAAGATTATTCATTCATTCATTCACTCTCACTCACACTCTCACTCTCTCTCACCTCTCTCACTCTCTCTCTCACACTCCTCACTTTCTCTCACACTCTCTCATTCTCTTTCACACTCTCTCATTCTCTTTCACACTCTCTCACTCTCTCCCACACACACTATCTCACTCTCTCTCTCACTTTCTCTCACACTCTCACTCTCTCTCACTTTCTCTCACGCTCTCACGCTCTCTCACTCTCTCTCACACTCTCTCACTCTCTCTCACACTCTCTCACTCTCTCTCTCACTCTCTCTCACACTCTTACTCATCTCACACTCTCTCACACTCTCACTCTCTCCCACACACACTCTCTCTCACACTCTCTCACTCTCTCTCACCTCTCACTCTCCACACCTCTCTCACTCTCTCCCACACTCTCTCACACTCTCTCACACTCTCTCACTCTCTCACACTCTCTCACTCTCTCTCACCTCTCTCTCACTCTCTCTCTCTCCCCACTCTCTCACACTCTCTCACACTCTCTCACTCTCTCACACTCTCTCTCACTCTCTCACACTCTCTCACACTCTCTCACTTCTCTCACACTCTCTCACACTCTCTCTCCTCTCTCCTGCTACCCCGCCGCTGTTGTTTTCTCAGCCTACACAAACTTAACCAACCTGAATTAACTTAATGACTTATCTACCCTCTGTATACTGAAAGAGGCCATATCTTCGTATTTGCTAAAATTTTATTGAACTTTAAAACTTTAACCTTTAAAAGTTTGCTGTTAACATAAAGTATTTAGAAACCAAGTACTGTTAATGACTACTTGTCATTTTAAGCTACAATATGTACTAGGATGTTGTTGTATGTTTGAGCTCTTTCGTTACCTAACATGCACACGTACTCACACTGACACAAAACACATATACACGCGCTGACACACGAGCTCACACAGGCACAGATCTAGCTACAGGATCCATACTTTCCTGGGAAATGCTAATCTTTGCCCTACATCCAGCCAGGTCATGGTGATATCATGTTTAAACTTGGGTCCCGTCGTGTTCTACACATTTTCTTTCCTCACTCACTGGAACTTCTCTCCGCATTAAGTAAATGAGACTTCTCTTCGTCTGTATATGTGAACTTCTCTCCACATATATGTAAATGAGACTTCTCTTCGTCTGTATATGTGAACTTCTCTCCACATATATGTAAATGAGACTTCTCTTCGTCTGTATATGTGAACTTCTCTCCACATATATGCAAATGAGAACTTCTTTTCGACTGTATATGAGAAGTTCTCTCCGCATATATGCAAATGAGAACTCTCCATATATATGTAATATTAGAATTTTACTACAGAAATGAAACAGTTCTCCTAACATGACATTCTCAAATTATCGCCGGGTTATTGAACTAAATTATTTACCTCCACTATTTCATCTACATTTCTATCATGAGAAAACGAAAAACAATATGGAAAGAATCATATCTTGTTTGTGATCTTTGATTCTGAAACTTTCAGACACATTTTCTTACAAGTCACAATAAATGCCACGCTTTTGTTAAGGTTAGCACTATGTGTACTGGGCAATGATATGTGTACTCAGCGGTGATATGTGTACTGGGCAATGATATGTGTACTCAGCGGTGATATGTGTACTGGGCAATGAGTTGTGTACTGGGCTATGATATATGCACTAGGTTATGATACTGGGAGATGATTGTTTAGTCCATGTCCCTACAAACTTCAGTACACGACACGACTTCTTACAGCCCGCCATGAATTTGGTTTAATGACCTTCTATTTTCTGGAATAATGTCAGTGATACTGACGTGAGACGTTTAAATCCTTTCAGAGAAGACAAGAACATTCAGACATTATATTTCTGTTTATTGTAACTGTATATAGTAATACAACCAACTGCATTACTGTAATAGATTGCTTGTATTACTATTTTATTACTATTGTATATCATCAGGTGTAACAAACACATCTTAAGTATCAACATCTCAGCATTTTGTTAACTTTACGAACTTTTTAACCAGCGACTGCGTTAACCGGCAATTACCTGTAAATTATTTTAGAAAAAAACCGCGGAAACTTTTACAACTCGTCTGCTACCGTAACCGGTTGATAAGATCAAAAGCCTTCACTGTTCTGCGTTAGAGGAAGGTTGGTCATGCTAAATCTCCAGCCCTGTCACCATGACAAAGTTCGCCGTCTTTTCCAGGTTTGAGTGTAAGCTCCGTAGCTTCCCTGTTTAGACAGGTAGGAAAGCAAGCAGGAACTCAGGCAGGAACTAAGGTAGGAACTCAGGCAGGAACTCATGCAGGAACTCAGGCAGGAACTCAGGTACGAACTCAGGTAGGAACTCAGGCAGGAACTCAGGTAGGAACTAAGGTAGGAACTAAGGTAGGAACTAAGGTAGGAACTAAGGTAGGAACTCATGCAGGAACTCAGGCAGGAACTCAGGTAGGAACTCAGGTAGGAACTCAGGTAGGAACTCATGCAGGAACTCAGGCAGGAACTCAGGTAGGAACTCAGGTAGGAAAGCAAGCAGGAACTCAGGCAGGAACTCAGGTAGGAACTCAGGCAGGAACTCAGGTAGGAACTCAGGTAGGAACTCATGTAGGAACTCAGGCAGGAACTCAGGCAGGAACTCAAGCAGGAACGCAGGTGGGAACTCAGGTAGGAACTCAGGTAGGAACTCAGGTAGGAACTAAGGTAGGAACTAAGGTAGGAACTCATGCAGGAACTCATGCAGGAACTCAGGTAGGAACTCAGGTAGGAACTCAGGCAGGAACTCAGGCAGGAACTCAGGTAGGAACTCAGGTAGGAAAGCAAGCAGGAACTAAGGCAGGAACTCAGGCAGGAACTTAGGTAGGAACTCAGGTAGGAACTCAGGTAGGAACTCAGGTAGGAACTCAGGCAGGAACTCAGGCAGGAACTCAAGCAGGAACGGAGGTAGGAACTCAGGTAGGAACTCAGGCAGGAACTCAGGCAGGAACGCAGGTAGGAAAGCAAGCAGGAACTTAGGCAGGAACTAAGGTAGGAAAGCAAGCAGGAACTTAGGCAAGAACGGAGGTAGGAAAGCAAGAAGGAACTTAAGCAGGACCGGAGGTAGGAAAGGAAGAAGGAACTTAGGCAGGAACAGAGGTAGGAAAGGAAGAAGGAACTTAGGCAAGAACGCAGGTAGGAAAGCAAGCAGGAAACCCTGCATGACATTAAAAACAAGAAACATCTTTTATGAGTAAATGAATTATTTAGAGGGAAAAAAAATTATGCTGGCGATACAGGTAAGATTGGAGAGTTTCATTTAACATGTTTTTCGGCCCTTCATTTTCCAGTTGTGGTCAAAGGTTTTTATTTCCAGTTGTAGTCTCCTTTACTTTTTGGGATTACAATAGACTTCACAATGAAAAAATGCTGCACAGGTAACACAGGTATTGACTGGGTACATGGGACCTAAGTAGAAGATCTTGATTTTGCTGATGACATAACTCTTATCAGTAAAATGTGAATTCCATGCAAGGAAAAACAGATAGCTTGTCTTCAGTGGCTAGCAAAATAGGACTTTAGGAATTTAACAAGGACAAAACAAAAATAATGAAATTTCCCATTAATCAAAATGGAAAAATACACATAGAAGGGACAGATATTGAAGAAGTCAATCAATTTGCATACCTTGGCAGCTACATAGACCAGGATGGTGAACCAGACAGGAAGTTAGGATCAGAATTGCAAAGGCAGCATCAATCTTCAAGATTCTTGAGAACATATGGAATTCAAAAGTTATAAGCATAAAAACCAAGTTAAGACTATTCAATTTAAATGTAATATCCACCCTCATTTATGCATGTAAAAGCTGGAAAACAACTAAAGAAATAGACAAGAAATTAGACTCTTTTGAAAACATATGCATAAGGAAAACATTCGGCATCAAGTGGAACGAATTCAAGAACAATGCAGAGATAAGACAGATGACTGAGCAACAACCAGTCTCATGGGTGATCAGGAAAATGAGATGGACAAGTTGGTCACTTGATGAGAAGAAATGATCAGAGAATCCCAAAACAAGCTATCAGGTAGAACACAACAGGCCAGAGAAAAAGAGGCAGACCGCGTGAAACTCTGAAGAGATCATTGTTAAAAGAGGCCAAATTAAAGGCACAAAATACTTTGATGAGGTTGAAAGACTCGCCAAAGACAGGAAAAATTGGCAAACTACTTTGTGAGCCCTATGTGACGTTTAACGGCACGGGAAGGATATAAGATAAGATATAAGAACTCAAAGGTAGTGTCATCCTTTTCATGTCCTTATACATAAGTCCTGATAGCTTGACTAATGTCCTGATAACTCGACCACTGTTCTGATAGCTCGACTACTGTCCTTATATCTCGACTAATGTCCTGATAACTCTACTAGAATGTATAAAATTGGAAAAAAGTAGGAGCAGCTTTATTACTTAACGATTACAAAGTTGTGACGTTTCGGCGTGAGCCTTAATCATACAAAAACATACAGGACGAAGAAATAGGGAGAGGAGATAAAGTATAGATTTACATGAATACTGTAAAAAAAAAAAAAAAGTACTTAGCTGTAAATAAGGTGTGGCTTGTCTGGCGGTGTGTGTCAGGAATGGATCTGGTAGGACGTGGAAATTGTTTAAATAGAGACCTGTGACATGTGGTCGGTGGGTTGTAACTGGGAGTGGTGGATGGGGAACCGGGAGGGGAGAGAGAGTGACGCACTACTGGCCTAGCTAGGAGAATTTGAACAGGTGATTGGGGAAGAGATGTTGCAGAGAAGAGGGGTTGCAGAGAAAATAGCGGGGTTGCAGAGTGATGCTGTGAGGAAGTTTGAAAAGTAAAAAGGGGTGGATTTAGTGGAGAGGTACTATAATGATTGAAGAAGATGATTTACGTGTAACTAAACAGCGAGTTTAACCCATGTGGTTCCAGCGTCCCATAATTTTGAATGCAGCGGTTCTCAAGTGCCAGGCGGCTTGTGTCATCTGCGTGACATTGTTTAATGGCTGTTACCAGAAAATCAGATTTGCCTCTGTGGTTGGGGCCATTGAAATGATTTGGGACTGGTTTCGAAGCATGCTGGGTGATGTCGTATAGATGTTTTTGCATGCGGTCCCCTAATCTGAGGCCAGTCTCACCGATATATGTTATCCTGCATCTTTTGCACACGATGACATATATCACATTTCGGGACTCGCATGTGAATCCCTCATGAAGAGTGAGGATAGTTTTGGGAAAGGTGATTGTTTTCGTTTCCCAAACTACAGGGCAGGTAACGCAGCGGGGGCGGTTACATTTTCTGGTGCCAACATACTTAAGGCTCTGCTTCAAGTGGCTGTGGACGAGGATGTCCTTAAGGTTTGGCTCACGTTTGTATGCCAATAGGGGTGCTTCAGAGAAAATGTTACGAGTGTCGGAGTCGAGTTGGATTATCGGCAGATGACGATAAAGGATTTTCTTAACCATCTGACCGTGTGGGTGGAAAGGCAGTACTAACTTAACTATGTCAGATGGAGTAACAGGCTTTTTCCTGAATACTTCTTTGCGGCTCACTAGTTGGATACGGTTGAAGGCTTTACGAAGGACCTTTTCTGGGTAGTGGCGATGACGGAAAAATTCTAATAACTTGTTGGACTGATCTAAAAAGTCCAAATTATCCTGACATATGCGGCGAAGACGGAGGAGTGGGAGTATGGGATGGAGTTCTTACAGGCCTCAGGATGGGAGGAGGTATAAAGCAAATAGGTGTGGCTATCGGTGGGCTTGTAAAATACAGAGGTGACAAGCTGTTTGTGCCAATAGAAATTTTAATGTCTAAAAAATTAACAGACTTGTCAGAGATTTCATAAGTGAATTTTATGTTCTTATTGAGTGTATTAGCGAATTCAATAAATTTTCAAGGTCTTCATGTGGCATACTTGTAATTCCAATGCCATCATCGATGTACCTTTTATAGAATTCTGGAAATCTGCCAGTGTAGGTTTCCCATAATTGACTTCCAGAAAGCCCATAAATAGACATGCATAACTGGGACCCATTTTCGTTCCCATAGCAACACCACTGATTTGCTCGAAGTATTCGCCGTTGAATTCGAAAGAATTTTGGTTTAGTACTAGCTCTGTAAGTCTAATTATGGTGTCAGTGTTAGTTGTGGGGTGAGGGTCTTTGTCGAGAAAATGGCGGAGTGCTAAGAGTCCATCCTTATGTGGGATAGAAGTGTAAAGAGAGCAGACATCAAGGAGAAAGATGTGATAGGTGTGGTGTTGAGAGAGTGTAATTGTATCAAAAATTGTTAATGCGTGGTTGGTGTCTTTCAAAAGGAGGGTAGTCTTTGTACAAGAGGCTGGAAAATGCTATCTAAAAAATCAGAAATGTGCTCAGTGGGGCATGAACACGCTGATACAATGGGGCGTCCAGGGTTACTGGTTTGTGGATTTTAGGAAGAAGATAGAAAGGGGTGTGCCTAAACAGCTGTCCTTAATGTGAAGAGAAATAGCTTGGGGTGGGAGGCCACCTTCTGTGATTAGATCTTTAATGGTTGCTTCCACTATGTCATTATTAGAACGGGTAGTATCGTTTTTCGTTGGGGCATAGAATTCTGTATTGCTGAGTTGGGACATTCCTTCCGCGATATATAAATCTTTTTTCCAATCTACGAGATTGCTGGTCTTATCAGCTGGCTTGATTACAATGTCGTTTCGATGTTTCAGAGTGGACAATGCTCTGGACTCTCCCTTATTTAGGTTAAAATGTCGAATTCTTGGTGGCTTGAGGTTAAGAATCTCACGCCACGTCGTATCAATATAAAGATCTAAAGCTTGGGAAGCCCCGGGGGAAGGTGTCCAGCTATATTTATGGTGGTCGTAACGTGCAAATGGGTTATTGGGGTCTTGTGTGGGTTGGTTGGACTCTTTGTTAGCAAAGTAATATTTAAGACGTAATCGACGGTGAAATTGTTTAACATCGCGGAGTAAAAAATAGCGATCACAACGAGGCCGAGTGGGAATAAACTTAAGACCCTTGGCCAGAACTAGTTTTTCATCATCAGAAAGGGGCAAGTCGGGGGGAATACAAACTACATTAGAGGCTAGAGGAGGATGAGGAGATGGGGTATCATCTGAGGATGGGGGTGCGGTACTTGAATATGCTGTGTAATCTGGGAAGGTAGTTCAGGGGGTGTTACAAGTGTCTGATGGTCAAGTGAGATAGAAGTCTGTTGGTCAGGTGTAGCAGAAGAGGGGGGCTGTTTGGAAAGTGGTTCACCTCTAGAAGTAGAAGAGACCGGCTGTGGTAGAAGTCGGTTAAGTTTATGTTCTTTGCCAGAGGCATAAAACTGGTAAAGCTGGCGATTTGTGACGTGTATAATGTGTTTGATAAGAAGAAAGAGAACACGGTTGTCCGATGTGTAGGAGTGAAGGCGGCGTTCAATGTTATCTTTGACCCGATCGAGGTTGGACAACAGGCGTCTGTGATTCTGAATGATACAGCTCATTCTGAGCCGCGAGCAATTTTTCTCGATCTTGTCCAGAAGTCTTTGTTCAACCACGTGGAGTGTGCCGGCCGCAGGGTGAAAAGTAGACGAGAAACCTTTAGGAATTATTTTGTGGCGCAGACAATAGTTCAGAAAGTGGAGGTGGGAGGCGAATTTTGTCTTCTTGTAGATTGTGAAAGCTAGTTCTGTGGCTGTGCTAGATATATGTGGCGGAAGAAGGCGGAAAGAAAAGCGAATGAAAGATTTGAGGTATTTAAGATATTCCTTAGCGGATGTCATGGTAAAGTGTGAAGACGGGAAGAACGAAGGCTAGTGATAATGGCAAGGGATTAGTAAGTTACAACTGGGATGCTTTGGATATGGTGAGGAGATGTGACTAAGTGCTGAGAGAGGCGCGATGGAAGATCGAATGAGAAATAGACATACAAAAACGTTTGTCGCAGTGAAAATAACTCAGTAACACAATAATTGGTGTATAAGTATACAACTATACACTAAACACTGCAGTAAAGCTGTGATACTAGAATGTATAAAATTGGAAAAAAGTAGGAGCAGCTTTATGACTTAACGATTACAAAGTTGTGACGTTTCGGCGTGATCCTTAATCATACAAAAACATACAAGACGAAGAAATAGGGAGAGGAGATAAAGTATAGATTTACATGAATACTGTAAAAAAAAAAAGTACTTAGCTGTAAATAAGGTGTGGCTTGTCTGGCGGTGTGTGTCAGGAATGGATCTGGTAGGACGTGGAAATTGTTTAAATAGAGACCTGTGACATGTGGTCGGTGGGTTGTAACTGGGAGTGGTGGATGGGGAACCGGGGAGGGGAGAGAGAGTGACGCACTACTGGCCTAGCTAGGAGAATTTGAAACAGGTGATTGGGGAAGAGATGTTGCAGAGAAGAGGGGTTGCAGAGAAAATAGCGGGGTTGCAGAGTGATGCTGTGAGGAAGTTTGAAAAGTAAAAAGGGGTGGATTTAGTGGAGAGGTACTATAATGATTGAAGAAGATGATGTTACGTGTAACTAAACAGCGAGTTTAACCCATGTGGTTCCAGCGTCCCATAATTTTGAATGCAGCGGTTCTCAAGTGCCAGGCGGCTTGTGTCATCTGCGTGACATTGTTTAATGGCTGTTACCAGAAAATCAGATTTGCCTCTGTGGTTGGGGCCATTGAAATGATTTGGGACTGGTTTCGAAGCATGCTGGGTGATGTCGTATAGATGTTTTTGCATGCGGTCCCCTAATCTGAGGCCAGTCTCACCGATATATGTTATCCTGCATCTTTTGCACACGATGACATATATCACATTTCGGGACTCGCATGTGAATCCCTCATGAAGAGTGAGGATAGTTTTGGGAAAGGTGATTGTTTTCGTTTCCCAAACTACAGGGCAGGTAACGCAGCGGGGGCGGTTACATTTTCTGGTGCCAACATACTTAAGGCTCTGCTTCAAGTGGCTGTGGACGAGGATGTCCTTAAGGTTTGGCTCACGTTTGTATGCCAATAGGGGTGCTTCAGAGAAAATGTTACGAGTGTCGGAGTCGAGTTGGATTATCGGCAGATGACGATAAAGGATTTTCTTAACCATCTGACCGTGTGGGTGGAAAGGCAGTACTAACTTAACTATGTCAGATGGAGTAACAGGCTTTTTCCTGAATACTTCTTTGCGGCTCACTAGTTGGATACGGTTGAAGGCTTTACGAAGGACCTTTTCTGGGTAGTGGCGATGACGGAAAAATTCTAATAACTCACCCCACAACTAACACTGACACCATAATTAGACTTACAGAGCTAGTACTAAACCACGCAACGTGGAGGAATATCTTGTGTGTGTTGTTAAAGAGAAAATCTATAGAAGAATCTCTTCCCCAATCACCTGTTTCAAATTCTCCTAGCTAGGCCAGTAGTGCGTCACTCTCTCTCCCCTCCCCGGTTCCCCATCCACCACTCCCAGTTACAACCCACCGACCACATGTCACAGGTCTCTATTTAAACAATTTCCACGTCCTACCAGATCCATTCCTGACACACACCGCCAGACAAGCCACACCTTATTTTCAGCTAAGTATTTTTTTTTTTTTTACAGTATTCATGTAAATCTATACTTTATCTCCTCTCCCTATTTCTTCGTCCTGTATGTTTTGTTGATTAAGGCTCACGCCGAAACGTCACAACTTTGTAATCGTTAAGTCAAAAGCTGCTCCTACTTTTTTCCAATTTTATACATTCTAGTATCACAGCTTTACTGCAGTGTTTAGTGTATAGTTGTATACTTATACACCAATTATTGTGTTACTGAGTTATTTTCACTGCGACAAACGTTTTTGTATGTCTATTTCTCATTCGATCTTCCATCGCGCCTCTCTCAGCACTTAGTCACATCTCCTCACCATATCCAAAGCATCCCAGTTGTAACTTACTAATCCCTTGCCATTATCACTAGCCTTCGTTCTTCCCGTCTTCACACTTTACCATGACATCCGCTAAGGAATATCTTAAATACCTCAAATCTTTCATTCGCTTTTCTTTCCGCCTTCTTCCGCCACATATATCTAGCACAGCCACAGAACTAGCTTCACAATCTACAAGAAGACAAAATTCGCCTCCCACCTCCACTTTCTGAACTATTGTCTGCGCCACAAATAATTCCTAAAGGTTTCTCGTCTACTTTTCACCCTGCGGCCGGCACTCCCGTGGTGGTTGAACAAAGACTTCTGGACAAGATCGAGAAAAATTGCTCGCGGCTCAGAATGAGTTGTATCATTCAGAATCACAGACGCCTGTTGTCCAACCTCGATCGGGTCAAAGATAACATTGAACGCCGCCTTCACTCCTACACATCGGACAACCGTGTTCTCTTTCTTCTTATCAAACACATTATACACGTCACAAATCGCCAGCTTTACCAGTTTTATGCCTCTGGCAAAGAACATAAACTTTACCGACTTCTACCACAGCCGGTCTCTTCTACTTCTAGAGGTGAACCACATTCCAAACAGCCCCCCTCTTCTGCTACACCTGACCAACAGATTTCTATCTCACTTGACCATCAGACACTTGTAACACCCCCTGAACTACCTTCCCAGATTACACAGCATATTCAAGTACCCGCACTCCCATCCTCAGATGATACCCCACCTCCTCCTCATCCTCCTCTAGCCTCTAATGTAGTTTGTATTCCCCCCGACTTGCCCCTTTCTGACGATGAAAAACTAGTTCTGGCCAAGGGTCTTAAGTTTATTCCCACTCGGCCTCGTTGTGATCGCTATTTTTTACTCCGCGATGTTAAACAATTTCACCGTCGATTACGTCTTAAATATTACTGTTATAAACTTACTACTGTTATAAACGTATTACTGTTATAAACTTACTACTGTTCTTTACTTATTACTGTTATAAACTTACTACTGTTCTTTACTTATTATTGTTATAAACTTACTACTGTTATAAACTTACTACTGTTATAAACTTATTACTGTTATAAACTTACTACTGTTCTTTACTTATTACTGTTATAAACTTACTACTGTTCTTTACTTATTACTGTTATAAACTTACTACTGTTATAAACTTACTACTGTTATAAACTTACTACTGTTATAAACTTACTACTGTTATAAACTTATTACTGTTATAAACTTACTACTGTTATAAACGTATTACTGTTCTTTACTTATTACTGTTATAAACTTACTACTGTTCTTTACTTATTACTGTTATAAACTTACTACTGTTCTTTACTTATTACTGTTATAAACTTACTACTGTTATAAACTTATTACTGTTATAAACTTACTACTGTTCTTTACCAGTACAACTATCCTTTATTCTTTTAGAACAATAATGGAAGCTATAAAGTGAAGGACAGAACGTTAAGGGAAGGCTGCCTGCCCAGGCATTCAACCTTAAGAAATAAAGTTTTCTCTCTCTCTGTCTCTCTCTCCCTCTCCCTCTCTCTCACACACACACACGATAGTGCTCTTTCTTACATACATACATATTGTAACAGCATTAACACGCTTACTTCAACCATGTTAACACATATACCACAACTGTGTCTTAGCCTGTTTCTGACCACTTGTTGTGTTTTTAAAAAAATACTACATCTCAACAGTGCATGTCTCAACAGTGGATGTCTCAACATTGCATGTCTCAGTAATGCACGTCTCAACAATGCATGTGTCAGTAATGCACGTCTCAACAGTGCATATCTCAACAATGCATGTCTCAGTAATGCACGTCTCAACAGTGCATATCTCAACAGTGCATATCTCAGTAATAGTCTCAACAGTGCATGCTTAAACAGTGCACGTCTCATCAGTGCATGTCTCAACAGCGCATGTCTCAGTAATGCAAGCCTCAACAGTGTATATCTCAACAGTGTACGACTCAACATTGCATCTCTCAACAGTGTATGTCTGACCAGTGTAGTCTCCACATTGCATGTCTCAAAAGTGCATGTCTCAACAGTGTACGACTCAACGTGCCATGTCTCAACGGTCTATGTCTGAAAAGACGCTGTGCCAGTGTTCTAGACTCGGTTTACTCAACAACTAGACATGTTTGCTTGTATTCTCTTCACAACCTGTCAAAACTACAATTATCACTGCAATCTTGGTAAAGCTGAAGGTAACCCTGTCATGCCTTAGAGACACATAGAGATGTGGTGTCAGTGCCCATAGTTTCCTTCACCTGTCGATACACTAGGGGACGATGTGGTCAGCATCACGCATGGAAGCCTTTCCTTCCCCAACTCCAGAAGAAGTCAGGAACCCATTACTACAGCTGCATAACTGGGGTGTCTCCGGCTGGATTCGAACTCCCAGCCTTCGCCATGAGAGTCTAGCGCACTAACTATTTCGTCAGACAGATGTCCATTAGTAATCATGTCAACACATAAACCTAGAGAAAGAGCTTTTTTTCGGGTTCAGAGATCAAGATTCGATGCTGCATGACAAGTAATGAGGTTGCGTGACAAGTAATGAGGTTGCGTGACAAGTAATGAGGTTGCGTGACAAGTAATGAGGTTGCGTGACAAGTAATGAGGTTGCGTGACAAGTAATGAGGTTGCATGACAAGTAATGAGGTTGCGTGACAAGTAATGAGGTTGCGTGACAAGTAATGAGGTTGCGTGACAAGTAATGAAGCTGCGTGACAAGTAATGAAGTTGCATGACAAGTAATGAGGTTGCGTGACAAGTAATGAAGCTGCGTGACAAGTAATGAAGTTGCATGACAAGTAATGAGGTTGCGTGACAAGTAATGAGGCTGCGTGACAAATAATGAGGCTGCGTGACAAGTAATGAGGTTATGTGTTGAGTAATGTGGCTGTGTGACAAGTAAAGAGGCTGTGTGACAAGTAATGAGACTATGTGACAAGTAATGAGATTGTGTGACAAGTAATGAGACTATGTGACAAGTAATGAGATTGTGTGACAAGTAAAGAGGCTGTGTGACAAGTAATGAGGTTATGTGTTGAGTAAAGAGGCTGTGTGACAAGTAATGAGATTGTGTGACAAGTAATGAGGCTGAGTGACAAGTAAAGAGTCTGTGTGGCAAGTTATGAGGCTGCGTGACAAGGAATGATTCTGTGTGACAAGTAATGAGGCTATGTGACAATTAATGAGGCTGTATGAACAATGTTTGCCATTCTTATCTATGAAAGATACACTAC
>CM019695.1:39239588-39270094 GCA_009760885.1 Achatina immaculata
GAAGAGTGAAAGAGTAACGAGAAGAGAGAAGATGAAAGAGCCACATGAAGTGAGAAGATGAAAAAGAGAGAAGATAATAGAGAGAGAGAAGATGAGAGAGAAAAGATGAGTGAGAGAAGATGAATGAGCAACGAGAAGAGAGAAGATGAGAGATGGAGAGAAGAGGAAAGAGAGAGAAGATGAAGGAGAGAAGAGGTAAGATGAAAGACCAACAATAAGAAAGGAGATGAGAAAGAAAAGATGAAAAAGAGAGAGAAGATGAAAAAGCAACGAGAAGAGAAAAGATAGAAGAGAGAAGATGAAAGAGAGAGAGAGAGAGGATGAAAGAGAGAGAATATGAAAGGAGAGGGAAGATGAAAGTGCAACGAGAAGAGAGAAGATGAGAGGGAGAGAGAAGATGAAAGAGAGATAAGATGAAAGATCAACGATAAGAGAGAAGATAAAAGAGCAACGAGACAACATCATACAATGCACACGTGTATAGACATGTGTCTACTACATTTTACAAAAGACACATAATGTGTAGACATGTATCTACTACATCTTATAATACGCATATCGTGTATAGACATATATCTACTACATCTTATAATACGCACATCGTGTGTTGACATGTATCTACTACATCTTATAATACGCACATCGTGTGTTGACATGTATCTACTACATCTTATAATACGCACATCGTGTGTTGACATATATCTACTACATCTTACAATACGCATATCGTGTATAGACATATATCTACTACATCTTACAATACGCACATCGTGTGTTGACATGTATCTACTACATTATATAATACGCATATCGTGTGTTGACATGTATCTACTACATTATATAATACGCATATCGTGTGTTGACATGTATCTACTACATCTTAAAATACGCACATCGTGTGTTGACATGTATCTACTACATCTTAAAATACGCATATCGTGTGTTGACATGTATCTACTACATCTTAAAATACGCACATCGTGTATTGACATGTATCTACTACATCTGTTCAGAACAACAATGCTGAGCTAGTCCCATTACAAACAACTATCTGTTTCTTGTTGTCATTACTACAAATATACAAGTATAGTAGTGCTACACATATATTGTAGTGCTACATTTATAAGGTAGTGCTACACGTCTAAAGTAGTGCTACATTTATAAAGTATTGCAACACGTATAAAGTAGTGCTACACGTACATCGTAGTACTACATTTATAAAGTAGTGTTACATTTATAAAGTAGTCTTGCATGTATAATTTGCTTAATTAACTAATTTACTGAAATAAAAGATACCTATGTTTTATTTTTGGTGTGAGTCAGCCTTCTAATGTTTGTATATCTTAGCTTGTGAATAATTGAGATAATAGTGATATGTATTACTTTGTTTCCTCAACTGACAGTAGTACATAGTAGAGTAGGAAGAACAAAAGAAACATACGATTTCTGATGATGTTGTAGAAGATAATAAATAAACATTATCTGATACCATTATAAACAATTATACATCTGTGATTTTGCAGGTGAGCGTGTGTTTGCATGTGTTTTTTTTTGCCTGTCTGTTGCTGGGAGTGCTAGCATGTGTTTGTGTGTTTGTTTATTTGTCTGTTTCTAGGAGTGCTAGCAAGTTCTTGTGCCGAAATATTGGTCTGTTGTATGTCCTTCATTTATAATATACTCATCTTGCTTTCTGTCACTCTTGTCTCTGCCCACTTTCCTCATTCTTTCTATCGTTTGTAAAGTTCAACCATATTCCCATCTATATTTATTACTAGAACCAATTTTGCCGTAGTTGTCATTTCTTCTAGTCTGAAAAATCATCAATATCAATTTTAATATAATTTTGACTGGTTTCAAAATATTTTAGTCTGTGCCACGTTGTATAAACAGTATTTCTTTGAAACAGAGAAAACCAAACGAATCAACTTTATGTTGAGGAGAATCAACTCGCTGAGATAATGAATCAAGAACATTCAAATTCACTGTAGTGAAAGTTTCAGTAAAGAAAGATTAGTATTTGACTTATGAAACATAAACTAATTCTCATTCTTGGAAACTCTGACATCCTTAACCAGACACTGGGATACTCTACGGGGGGGGGGGGGGGGTGAAATGCAATTGTTCTTTGTTAGACTGTCAGTTTAAAACTATCAGTTTTGCATTCATGTATAATCTTGTACAACTCCTTATAAAATCAAGCCAGTTAATCTATAATCGTGTACAACTCCTTATAACATCAGGCCAGTTAATCTATAATCGTGTACAACTCTTATCAAGTCAGGCCAGTTAATCTATAATCGTGTACAACTCTTATAAAGTCAGGCCAGTTAATCTATAATCGTGTACAACTCTTATCAAGTCAGGCCAGTTAATCTATAATCGTGTACAATTCTTATCAAGTCAGGCCAGTTAATCTATAATCGTGTACAACTCTTATCAAGTCAGGCCAGTTAATCTATAATCGTGTACAATTCTTATCAAGCCAGGCCAGTTAATCTATAATCGTGTACAACTCTTATAAAGTCAGGCCAGTTAATCTATAATCGTGTAGAACTCCTTACTGCTACACAAGGGAGCCAAGTTTAAACATTATATCACCATGACCTGGCTGGATGTAGGGCAAAGATGAGCATTTCCCAGGAAAGTACGGATCCTGTAGCTAGATATATGTCTGTGTGAGCTCGTGTGTGAGCGCGTGTATATGTGTTTTGTGTCCGTGTGAGTATGTGTGCATGTTAGGTAATGAAAGAGCTCAAACATACAACATCCTAGTATTTACGGTAGCTTAAAAATGAAAAGTAGTCATTAACATTACTCGGTTTCAAAATAAATTTTATGTTACTAGCAAACATTGAAAGGTTAAAGTTTTAAAGTTCAATAAAATTTTAGCAAATAGGAAGATATGGCCTCTTTCAGTATACAGAGGGTAAGATAAGTCATTAAGTTAATTCAGGTTGGTTACGGTTGTGTAGGCTGAGAAAAACAGCGTGTGGGGGGAAGGGTAGCACTGAGAGAGAGTGAGAAAGAGTGAGAGAGAAAGTGAGAGGGATAGTAAGAGAGAGAGAATGAGAGAGAGTGAGAGAGAGAGAAAATGAGAGCAGATAGTAAGAGAGAAAGAGAATGAGAGAGAGAGAGAGAGAAAGTGAGAGAATGAGATAGTAAGAGAGAGAGTGAGAGAGAGTGAGAAAGAGTGAGAGAGAAAGTGAGAGAGATAGTAAGAGAGAGAGAATGAGAGAGAGAGAGTGAGAGAGAGAGAAAATGAGAGAATGAGATAGTAAGAGAGAGAGAAAATGAGAGAGAGAGAGATAAAATGAAAGAGAGAGAGAGAGAGAGATATGCTTGTACACACTGAGCAGGTTTCCTGGGAAAATGTACGTTCCTGGAAGTATATCTCACTCGCGACCTTTCACAGCGCTGCAGAAGCATACATCTAGTCAGACACACGAGTCAAAGTCTCAGTTGTTCTCTGAGATCCCTGGATTTTGGTTGATACATTTGGTAAGTTTTTTTATTTTCTTTTTACTTTACGTACAAAAGACATGAAAACTACTCTTGTTTTATGTCTACGCATGCATACTCTCTCTGGTTATGTCTGGAGGAGATGAATGTAGTATGATGTGAAGTCAGACATAAATGTCTTGATAACAGATGAATGTAGTGTGTTGTGAAGTCGGACATAAATGTCTTGTTAAGAGATGAATGTAGTATGTTGTGAATTCAGACATAAATGTCTTATTAACAGATGAATGTAGTATGTTGTGAATTCAGACATAAATGTCTTGTTAACAGATGGACGTAGTATGTTGTGAAGTCGGACATTAATGTCTTGATAACAGATGAATGTAGTATGTTGTGAAGTCGGACATTAATGTCTTGATAACAGATGAATGAATGAATGAATAATCTTTATTTTTAAAGGGTAAAGAATTGGACACGCAGGGCCGTCTTACATTCTGCCCTTCATCACTCCATCTTTCATTCTTCCAATACACTTGATTTGGTACAAAAATACAAATTAAATTAGGAAAAACATATCAAAAGAATGTAAGATTTAACTACCACATTCAAAGTAAAAAAGAAGAAGTAATTAACCTAATAAAATAGCACTCACGCACACATACACACGCAGACATATACATAAATAAAAATACATTGTAAATACAGATCTTCTAACATATGTTTTTTTAACAAACATTAAAATAATTTCTAACACTATCTAACACGTTGCTTTTCTAACTATGTCATTGAAGTACTTGATGGTTTACGAGCCATGTGTTGAGAGAGTGCTGGTTATTTTATGGAGGCATATAATTACAAGCAAGTAAATAATGAAACAGGTTTGAGTTAAAGGACGAAGTATTACCAATGGATTTTAAATTGTAGGGGAGGGTGTTCCAGAGCTGTACTGCAATTTAAAATCCATTGGTGATGAATGTAGTATGTTGTGAAGTCGGACATAAATGTCTTGTTAAAAGATGAATGTAGTATGTTGTGAAGTCAGACATAAATGTCTTGTTAAGAGATGAATGTAGTATGATGTGAAGTCAGACATAAATGTCTTGTTAAGAGATGAATGTAGTATGTTGTGAAGTCGGACATAAATGTCTTGTTAATAGATGGATGTAGTATGTTGTGAAGTCGGACATTAATGTCTTGTTAACAGATGAATGTATATGATGTGAAGTCAGACATAAATGTCTTGTTAAGAGATGAATGTAGTATGTTGTGAAGTCAGACATAAATGTCTTGTTAAGAGATGAATGTAGTATGATGTGAAGTCAGACATAAATGTCTTGTTAAGAGATGAATGTAGTATGTTGTGAAGTCAGACATAAATGCCTTGTTAACAGATGGATATAGTGTGATGTGAAGTCAGACATAAATGTCTTGTTTCCTGTCTCTATGGACACTGCTAGGATTGGAGCCACTGTCTCATTTGACGGTCGGCAACCCATAGCTGACATAGTTGCTTCAGGGTTGACAAATCATAACCAGCAAGACCCCGCCCCACCTCCTTGTTAGTGCTCATAGAAACAGGCTAACAAAACAAGGATTGCTATAGCGTCCCCAGGGGGCGGAGTCTGCTAAAGAAGTATCTTACCCACCCCCTCCCCACACACACATACACACACAATTCCTCTGCCTGTTTTGCTCCACTTACGGACTTAAAAAGCAGCCACAACAGCCACAGTAGAGACAGCAGCTTCTTATGCACGATTCTGTGCTGCAAAATCCTCACTGCATCTACTACACAGAATATTCGCTCACAGTTGTGTAGAGATAAAACCACAAACCAAACACGGCTGTTCTTAGTAATACTACAACTATCACTGCTACAACAAATGTTGTACTCGGTGTTATAATTAGTATTAATACAACATATTTTATGCTTGGTGCTATAATAAGTATTACTACAAAAGATGTTGCACTTGGTGCTATAATTAGTATTACTACAACAGATGTTGTACTTGGTGTTATAGTTAGTATTACTGCGACAGATGTTGTATTGTGTGCTATAATTAGTATTAATACAACATAGGTTGTGCTTGGTGCTATAATAAGCACTACTACAACAGAGGTTGTACTTTGTGCTATAATTAGTATGAGTACAAAAGGTGTACGTGGTACTGTAATTAGTATCACTACATCAGGTGTTGTGCTTGCTGCTATAATTAGTAATACTATAACAGAGGTTTTACTTGGTGTATAATTACTATTACTACAATAGATGTTGTCCTATAATTAATATTACTACAACAAATACTGTACTTTTTGCTACAGCGAATACTATTACAATAAGTGTTGTGACTGGTACTACATTTGGTATTACTACAACAGATGTTGTGTTTGGTGCTATAATTAGTATTATTACAACAGATGTTGTACTTGATTCTACAATTAGTATTACTACAACAGATGCTGTACTTAGTGCTACAGCAGATGCTACTATAACAGATATCATGACTGGTGCTATAACTAGCACTACTACAACACATATTGTACATTAAGGAAGCTTTAAAAAAGACTGTTATAGTTTTACAGTGTAACAACAGAACAATGAATAACGCTGTTGATATGGAGTGTAATAATGACAACGTCTTTCGAGAAAGCTTTTCATAGAAGGGAAAGTTATAAAGCAAAAATAATATTAGCTGAAAAAAAAATATCCTATCATCAGTGTTAACTTGAAAATATAAATGTGTAAAAATATATAGTCCTATCTACTATCATTGTGATATTAGGAAAAGGTGTTACTCTGTAGGGTGCTTTGTTACTGTGGAGGGCGCTGTTTTACTTCTGTAGCTCGCTGTGTTGCTGTGGAGGGCGCTGTTTTACTTCTGTAGCTCGCTATGATACTGTGGAGGGCGCTGTTTTACTTCTTTAGCTCGCTGTGTTCCTGTGGAGGGCGCTGTGTTACTTCTTTAGTTCGCTGTGTTAATGTAGAGGGTGATGTAGTACATTTTGACGCTTTGTTACTGTGGGTGGCGGTGTATTCCTTCTTTATGATACTTTGTTACTGTGGGTGGCGGTGTATTCCTTCTTCATGACGCTTTGTTACTGTCGATGGCGATGTATTCCTTCTTTATGACGCTTTGTTACTGTGGGTGGCGATGTGTTCCTTCTTTATGACGCTTTGTTACTGTCTGTGGCGATGTATTCCTTCTTTATGACACTTTATTACTGTGGATGGCGGTGTATTCCTTCTTTATGACGCTTTGTTACTGTGGGTGGCGTTGTATTCCTTCTTTATGACGCTTTGTTACTGTTGGTGGCGATATATTCCTTCTTTATGACGCTTTGTTATTGTGGGTGGCGATGTATTCTTTCTTTATGACGCTTTGTTATTGTGGGTGGCGATGTATTCCTTCTTTACGAATCTTTGTTACTGTGGGGGATATGATTCGAAAGCTGCTGGGTATGGTGATGTCGATATAACTGCTGTAGGGTGTGGGGAAGATGATATAGAAGATGTAGGGTGTAGTTCAGATGATATAGAATATATAGGGTGTGGTTAAGATGATATAGACAATGTAGGGTGTTGTTAAGATGATATAGAAGATGTAGGGTGTAGTTAAGATGATATAGAAGATGTAGGGTGTGGTTACGATGATATAGAAGATGTAGGGTGTGGCAATCTGTTATAAAAACTGTAGGGTGTGGTTAAGATGATATAGAAGATGTAGGGTATGGTTAAGATGATATAAAAAATGTGGGGTGTTGCTACGATGAATCAGAAGATGTAATATGTTGATAAGATGATATAGAAGATATATGGTGTGGTTACGATGATATAGACTTTGTAGGGTATAGTTAAGATGATATATAAGATGTAGGGTGTGGTTAAGATGATATAGAAGATGCAGGGTGTAGTTAAGATGATATAGAAGGTATAGGGTGTAGCTAATATGATAGATTAGGGTGTGATTAAGATGATATAGAAGATGCAGGGTGTGGTTAAGACGGTATAGAAGATGTGGGGTGTGGTTAAGATGATATTGAAAATGAAGGGGGTGGTTAAGATGATATAGAAAATGCAGGGTATGGTTAAGATGATATAGAAAATGCAGGAGGTGGTTAAGATGATATAGAAGATGTAATGTGTGGTTAAGACAATGTAGAAGGTGTAGGGTGTGGTTAAGATAATATATAAGATGTAGGGTGTAGTTAAGATGATATAGAAGATGTAAGGTGTGGCGATGATGGTATAAAAGGTGTTTGGCTAGGCGAGGATTATATAACAGCTGTTTTATTAGTGGGATATGATACAAAAGCTATTGGGTGTGGCGATCTGGTATACAAGATGTAGGGTGTGGCGATGATGATATAGAAGATGTAGGGTGTGGCGATGATGATATAGAAGATGTAGGTTCTGGTTACAATGATATAGAATATGTAGGGTGTGATTAAGATGATATAGAAGATGTAGGGTGTGGTTAAGATGATATAGAAGATGTAGGGTGTGGCTAAGATGATATAGAAGATGTAGGGTGTGGTTAAGATGATATACAAGATGTAGGGTGTGGTTAAGATGATATAGAAGACGTATGGTGTGATTAAGATGATATACAAGACGTAAGGTGTGATTAAGATGATATACAAGATGTAGGGTGTGGTTAAGATGATATAGAAGATGTAGGCTGTGGTTAAGATGATATAGAATATGTAGGGTTTGGTTACGATGATATAGAAGACGTAGGATGTGACGATGATGACATAAATCTGTATGGTTTGAGGAAGGTGATAAAAAAGCTGTTGGGGGGAAGAATAGAAATATGTAAATGTTGCTACGGGAAATGATGTAGAAGCTGTTTGGAGAATGATATAAAACTGAGGGAGTGAATGAATGAATGAATGAATAATCTTTATTTTTAAAGGGTAAAGAATTGGACACGCAGGGCCGTCTTACATTCTGCCCTTCATTACTCCATCTTTCATTCTTCCAATACACTTGATTTGGTACAAAAATACAAATTAAATTAGGAAAAACATATCAAAAGAATGTAAGATTTAACTACCACATTCAAAGTAAAAAAGAAGAAGTAATTAACCTAATAAAATAGCACTCACGCACACATACACCCGCAGACATATACATAAAAATACATTGTAAATACAGATCTTCTAACATATTTTTTTAAACAAACATTAAAATAATTTCTAACAATATCTAACAAGTTGCTTTTCTAACTATGTCACTGAAGTACTTGATGGTTTACGAGCCATGTGTTGAGAGAGTGCTGGCTATTTTATGGAGGCATATAATTGGGAGTGGGAAGAGAAGATGATATAAAAGAGTTTTTTTTTGGGGGGGGGGAGGGGGTGGGTGGATTGGGAAGAAATTATTAACGTGTTTGATGTGGAAAATGGGAAAGATGATGTAGAAATTGTAGCTGCACGGCAAGACACACTGGATTAAATTGCGTTTAAATTTTGCAGAGAATGAAGAAAAAAAGGAAAGTTAAAACACAGTAAGATTGAAAACTAAACTATCACTGTCTTGTTTGTACCCAGAACAAAGGTTATCTGAGACTTGCATACAACTGAACATCTAAATTACAAGGCTGAATGAGAAAATATTTACTGAACGTCTAAACTAGTAGGCTCAATGAGAAAATGGCTAATGAACGTCTAAGCTACTAGGCTGTATGAAAAATTTCTACTATACTTCTAAAATACAAGGTTGAATGAGAAAATGTCTACTGAACATCTAAACTACAAGGTTAAATGAGCAAATATCTACTGAACATCTAAACTACTAGGCTGAATAAGAAAGACATCTATGACAAAGAAAATGTAGTGTTTCATTAATATAACTAGAGCCCGCTATTTCATCGAATGTTTCATATTTTCATTCCATACGATATGGAAGGTTGTAGTTATATTTACGCCATGAATATGTTTATTTTATGTGCGGTTGTTGGTACACATACTGTACATCGTGTAATAGATTAATATAGACATAATTTTGCTATTCTTCCTTTGTTTATTAATCATTTTAATAAACTATGTTATGTTTGGTTTTCAGTGTAGTTCTAGAATCTTTTGATTTCGTGATGTCTTGTTCTTTGTTCAGAATGAAATATACTAAGATGAGATTATATTATTGTATTTATAATTATTTTAATGCTTTTGTCAAAAAAAAAAAAAAAGGCAGTGCGACGTGGAGAGAGTCTCCAGCTTCTTTTGAAGAGGAAATAAGGGGCAACCGAGAAGAGAAAAGATGAGAGATAGAGAGAAGATGATGAAAGAGATAATATGAAACAGAGAAGATGAAAGAGATTGATTGATTGATTAATCTTTGTTTCAAAAGGGTTAAGAATTGGGCACGCAGCCCGTCTGACATTCTGCCCTTTATCATACATCTTTCACTCTATTCCAGACATTCTATAAATTGTTCATGTAACAAACATAATTAACAATGAAGGTGAGAGACATAAAATACAATATAACATTTACGTTTCGCTCTTAAACATTCACTCAGTACAGAAGTAACTACATACATTATAAATGGCTATCTACTAAACAAAATTTTCGAGACTATTCAGAAAACAATTAATTGTATTCGGTGTCTGTAAGAGCAGCTTAAGATAACTTTTAAGTTTTATAATTCATAGAGGCATGTATTCGACATCAAATAGATATTGGGAAAGCTTGTAGTTATAGGAAGGAGTATAATTTATATTTTTTATACAGGATGGGAGGGTATTCCAAAGATGAGCAGCAGAATAACTAAAGCTTTTCTTGTAAAGATCAAGTCTAGGTTTTGGAAGACATATGTTGTTCAAGCGTTGGCTGCACTTTGGGCTAAATTTAAACAGGTTCCATAGATAAGGCGGGGCATGCCGTGAAAGAATTTGATGTACTAATTTGGCTTTGTTGAAGAGGAACCTGTTCTTAAGAGGCAATATTTTGATACGTTTGTGCTGGTTAGTTGTTTGTGCTTGATCTTTGTCACTAATAAGCTTTACTGCTCGCATTTGGAGTGAGCAAAGCCTCTTTGTATTTGACACTGAGCAACCATCCCAAACTGTTGAGCAATAGTCTAAATGTGTTTGTATATGAGATATGTAGTATGTCTTCCTAGTGTCTTGATCGATGAAGTGCTTAATTTTAGCTAACTGGTATACTTTTTGTGCGATGAGTTTTGTTAGACATTGCACATGAGAGTTCTAGGTCAGATGTTGGTCAATAATAAGACCTAGTGTTTTGTGCTCGCTAACGTTTTCTATTTGTGATGTCTCTGTACAGAGCCGAAGTGTTGTTGTTGTTGCGTTTTGTAGCTTCTGTCTTGTTGTTATGAGCATTGATTTTGTTTTATCGGTGTTTATAATCATGCCATTATTTTTGCTCCATCTAATTAAGTTGTATAACTCGACCTGAAGAGTTGATTCTAGATTAACACAATCGTAGTCACTGGTGTAGACTGTGCAATCATCGGCAAAAAGGTCACAAGAAGAGTGTTTAAGATGAAGTGGAAGATCACTGATATAGATAGCAAAGAGCAACGGGCCTAGAATAGAACTTTGCGGAACACCAGTGTCAACTTTAGCAGAATTTGATAGAGAATTGTTGAAGAATACTACCTGTTGTCTGTCTGAAAGAAACGATGCAATAAATTTTATTAGGTTAGGGTGCAATTTATAAGTCTTTATTTTTCTTACAAGAATATCGTGGTCAATCATATCAAATGCCTTTTTAAAGTCGACAAAGATGGCACCACATAGTCTGTCGTCATTTATGTTTACTAACCAGTTTTCTGTCATTTTGGTAAGAGCTGTGTGGCAGGAATGATTGGGTCTAAAGCCTGACTGACTGTCTATGAGTAAATTGTTCTCTTGCATGTGCCGTAGAGTTATTTTGTGTATGTGTTTTTCGAGTGGTTTTGATAATGACGATAATATGGATATTGGTCTATAGTTGGTAAGATTTTTGAATGAGCCAGATTTAAAGCGAGGATACACCTTAGCAGTTTTAAAAGCCTCAGGGAAATAACATTTTGCAATGCACTGGTTGTAAATATATGTTAGTGTATGTGAAATGACAGGTGCAGCATAACGTAAGATCTTATTACTAATATCATCAAGCCCAGCTGTATTGTTGTTTTTTAAGGTTAAGAGATAACTGTGAACTTCACTGACTGTTAAGAATGGAATGTGTTACTGTTTAAAATCAGTACATCTGCTGTCCAGATGTGTGTAGTTCATGTAAGTCACATACAGGAGCTGATATTGATGATTTAAGAACGTTGATTTCTTCTCTGAAATGTTTACTGATATGTGCGATAGTGTATGCACGATTGATGGCTTGAGAATCAAATTCTTTTCTTTTATTTAATAGGGCATTTATGGCCTTCCAAATTGATTTACTGTCTGATTTATTCTATATTAGATTCCTGAAGTAATTTTTTTTCTCTTGTCTTATTAAGTATTGAACTTTGTTTCTGAGTGAAATGTAGGTCCTAAAGTCATTGATTTTGTGCGCCCGGTCACGTTCTCTCATGGATTGTAGTATTTCAGGTGTTATCCAAGGTGACTTCGTCTGGTGTTTTACTCTCACCTCTTTCATGGGGACATGTTTGTCTAATATATCTCTGAAGATCTTTAGCCAATATTCTATTGCCTCATCAGGGTCAGTTAGTTGGTACATGTGTGTAAGCGAAGATTCTTGCAAATCATTAAGGAATAATTCTAGGTTAAATTTTCTGAAGCTCCTAAATTTCATACTGATGTGATTGTGTTTAGGAAGTTTATACCCCTTTCTTGTCCACGTACAGCAGACTGGGTAATGATCACTTAACGAAGTATGAGGGATGTTACATTCAATGATGTTTTCTGGCTGAGCTACATATATATAATCTAATAATGTGAATGATACTTCTGTTACTCTGGTAGGTTTGGTGACAATTTGGCAAAGATTATAGGATAATATAATATTGCTCCAAGTTGGATTTGATTGTGTTAGATCTATGTTGAAATCTCCAAGAATGATAATATCTTTGAACCTAAAGGTTGAAACATCATCCATCATAGTCGTGAAGTGATCGTACCATAGGGGTGATGCATTTGGATTACGGTACAAAAGTCCAATAATTAATGGACTCTGGTTTGGCATTTTAACTTCCGCCCACATACACTCTACCTCTGATGATTCGAGGTCTTCTCTACGACTAAACTGGATAGTTGTTAAGACATACATTACTAGACCTGTTTCTAGTTTTCTGGTTGGGTCACGCCGGATCAGGTTAAAACCGTTAATTCTAATATCTTCATCGGTTATGTTCCTATTTAAACGGCTTTCAGAGAAGCAAAAAATGTGGAAATTTTGATTTAATATGTGTGTTTCTTCAGGAATTTTACCTAATAGGTGATATACATTCAAGTGGCCTAATCGAAGTCCTTCTTTATGTAACCATTTTTCGGTAGATGGGGTCATTTTATTTTCCTGTCTCCTGTTACTGGTTTGAAAGTAATTCCTATTATGATACTTAATACTGAAGTAAATTAACTTTTAAAGAGAGAGAAGATGAGAGATAAAATATTAGAGAGAGAAAATGAAAAGGAGAGAAGATGAAAGAGATAAAAGATTAGATGAGAGAGATATAAGTTGAAAGAAAGAGAAGATGAAAGAGAGAGACGATGAAAGAGAGAGAAGATGAAAGAAGATAAAAGAGATAGAAGTTGAAAGAACAGTGAGAATAGAGCAGATGAAATAGCTACGAGAAGAGAGAAGACGAGAGAGAGAGAGAGAAAATGAAAGAGAGAGAAGATGAAAGAGCAACGAGAATAGTGAAGATGAGAGAGAGAATATGAAGGAGAGAAGATGAAAGAGCAACGAGAAGAGAGAGAGTGAAGATGAATAAAAGAGAAGATGAAAGAGCAACGAGAAGAGAGAAGATGAAAGAGAGAAGATCAGAGAGCGAAGATTAGAGAGAATGAAGATGAAAGAGAGAGAAGATGAAATAGCAATGATAAGAGAGAAGATGAGAGAGAGAGAGAAGATGAACACTCAACGGGAAGAGAGGAAGAGCAACGAGAAGAAAGAAACTGAAAAAAGAGAGAAGATAAGAGAGAAAGAGAGAGAATATGTGGCAGAGAAGATGAATGAGCAACTAGAAGAGAGAAGATGAGAGAGATAGGGAAAAAAGAGGAAAGAAAGAGAAGATGAAAGAGCAACGAGAAGAGTGAAGAAGAGAGACAGAATATGAAAAAGGGGAGTTGAAAGAGCAATGAGAAAAGAGAGAGTGAAAGTGAAAGAAAGAGAAGATGAAAGAGCAACGAGAATAGAGAAGATGAAAGAGAGAGAGAGACAATAAAAGAGAAGATGAAAGAGAGAGAGAGAGAGAAAATAAAAGAGAAGATGAACAAGCAACTGGAAGAGTGAAAGAGCAAGGAGAACAGAGAAGACGAAAGATCAACGAGAAGAGAGAAGATAAAAGAGCAACGAAAAGAGTGAAGACGAAAGATCAACGAGAACAGAGAAGATGAAAGAGAGAAGATGAAGGAGAGAGAGGATGAAAGATGAAAAGGTGGGAAGATGATAGAGCAACGAGAAGAGAGAAGATAAGAGGGAGAGAGAAGATGAAAGAGGGAGAAGACGTGTGTAGACATGTATCTGCTACATCTTATTATATACGTACATCGTGTGTAGACATGTATCTACTACATCTTACAATACGCACATCGTGTGTTGACATGTATCTACTACATCTTACAATACGTACATCGTGTGTAGACATGTATCTACTACATCTTACAATACGTACATCGTGTGATGACATATAACTACTACATCTTGCAATACGTACATCGTGTGTAGACATGTATCTACTACATCTTACAATACGCACATCGTGTGTTGACATGTATCTACTACATCTTAAAATACGTACATCGTGTGTAGACATGTATCTACTACATCTTACAATACGCACATCGTGTGTTGACATGTATCTACTACATCTTAAAATACGTACACCGTGTGTAGACATGTATCTACTACATCTTACAATACGCACATCGTGTGTAGACATGTATCTACTACATCTTACAATACGTACATCGTGTGTTGACATGTATCTACTACATCTTACAATACGCACATCGTGTGTTGACATGTATCTACTACATCTTAAAATACGTACACCGTGTGTAGACATGTATCTACTACATCTTACAATACGCACATCGTGTGTAGACATGTATCTACTACATCTTACAATACGTACATCGTGTGTTGACATGTATCTACTACATCTTACAATACGTATATCATGTGTTGACATGTATCTTACAATACGTACATCGTGTGTAGACATGTATCTACTACATCTTACAATACGTACATCATGTGTAGACATGTATCTACTACATCTTATAATACGCACATCCTGTGTAGACATGTATCTACTACATCTTACAATACGTACATCGTGTGTAGACATGTATCTACTACATCTTATAATACGTACATCCTGTGTAGACATGTATCTACTACATATTATAATACGCACATCGTGTGTAGACATGTATCTACTACATCTTATAATACGCACATCCTGTGTAGACATGTATCTACTACATCTTATAATACGCACATCCTGTGTAGACATGTATCTACTACATCTTATAATACGCACATCCTGTATTGATATGTATCTACTACATCTGTTCAGCACAACAATGCTGGGCTAGTCCTATCACAAACAACTATCTGTTTCTTGTTGTCAGGTAAGAGGAAAATGGTAATTACTACAAATATACACTGCTACACGTATATGGTAGTGCTACATGAATAAAATAGTGGTACAGGTATATAGTAGTGATAGATGTATAATATAGTGGTACACGAATATAGTAGTGATACATGTATAAAGTAGTGCTACACATATATAGTAGAGATACATGTATAAATTAGTGCTACACATATATAGTAATGATACATGTATAAATTAGTTCTACACATATATAGTAGTGATACATGAATAAAGTAGTGCTACAAGTATATAGTAGTGATACATGTATAAAGTAGTGCTACACGTATGTAGTAGTGATACATTTATAAAGTAGTGCTACACGTATGTAGTAGTGATGCATGTATAAAGTATTGCTACACGTATATAGTAGTGATACATGTGTAAAGTAGTGCTACACGTATATAGTAGTGATTCATGTATAAAGTAGTGCTACACGTATATAGTAGTGATATATGTATAAAGTAGTGCTTCATGTATATAGTATTTTTATTATTAGAATCAGTTTTACCGCAGTTGCCATTTCTTCTAGTCTGAAAAACCATAAATATCAATTTTAATATAATTTTGACAGGTTTCAAAATATTTTAGTCTGTGCCACGTTGTATAAACAGTATTTCTTTGTAACAGAGAAAACCAAACAAACCAACTTTATGCTGAGGAGAATCAACGAACAGAGATAATGAATCAAGAACATTCAAACTCACTGTGATGAAAGTTTCAGTAAAGAGAGATTAGTATTTGCCTTATGAAAAATAAACTAATTCTCATTCTTGGAAACTCTGACATCCTTAACCAGACATTGGGATACTCCACATGATAATTAGCATATTTTTTTTTGGGGGGGGGGGGTGTGGGGTGAAATGCAATTGTGCTTTGTTAGACTGTCAGCCTAAAACTATCAGTTTTGCATTCATCTATAACCGTGTATAACTCCTTATAAAGTCAGGAAGTTAATCTATAACCGTGTAGAACTCCTTATAAAGTCAGGAAGTTAATCTATAACCGTGTAGAACGCCTTATAAAGTCAGGAAGTTAATCTATAACCGTGTAGAACTCCTTATAAAGTCAGGAAGTTAATGTATAACCGTGTAGAACTCCTTATAAAGTCAGGAATTTAATCTATAACCGTGTAGAACTCCTTATAAAGTCAGGACAGTTAATCTATAACCGTGTAGAACTCCTTATAAAGTCAGACCAGTTAATATTTAACCGTATAAAACTCCTAGTAAAAGTCAGACCAATTAATCTATAACCTTGTAGAACTCCTTATAAAGTCCGACCAGTTAATCTATAATCGTGTAAAACTCCTTATAAAAGTCAGACCAGTTAATCTATAATCGTGTAGAACTCCTTATAAAATTAGGCCAGTTAATCTATAATCGTGTAGACCTCTTTATAAAGTCCGACCAGTTAATCTATAATCGTGTAGAACTCCTTATAAAAGTCAGGCAAGTAAGCACAGTTAAGAGAATTGACGATTTTTATGAACGATCAGCGGAGAATCTGACTCCTGACCGCGACAAGTGGTGACTTTTTCTTGTTAAATAAGAGTTTGTTTTTTTACATGCAATGATCACTTTACTATCTACAGATAAACTGCAGACCATCATCTCATGTGAAGTCTCGTAACGCCACATACACCGACTTGCTTGTATACAATATATAAGACTGAAACAGCTCATAGCGGAGGTTAGTTCCCCGAGAAGTACAGCGCTGACTAAATGTGGTTCGCTGACCACGTGGTTGAAGCCGTCTCCATGGAGAACTGGTGGCTGCTGCTCAGAAGGTTAAAGGTCCGATACCTGCAATAAAGTGATGGAACCAACATCTTAAGAAACGGAAGGCACTTCTCTATGCTGTATGAGGCACTAAACTATCCTTACAGTTTGCACTTCTCTATGCTGTATGAGGCACTAAACTATCCATACAGTTTACACTTCTCTATGCTGTATGAGGCACTAAACTATCCATACAGTTTACACTTCTCTATGCTGTATGAGGCACTAAACTATCCATACAGTTACACTTCTCTATGCTGTATGAGGCACTAAACTATCCATACAGTTTACACTTCTCTATGCTGTATGAGGCACTAAACTATCCATACAGTTTACACTTCTCTATGCTGTATGAGGCACTAAACTATCCATACAGTTTACACTTCTCTATGCTGTATGAGGCACTAAACTATCCATACAGTTTATCAGATATAACATGTAACCGTTTCAAATGTTTAAACTTTCTACTGGAACAGATTGAATGCAAGTTCCGCTATTTCTGCGCACTGTCTGGTATTACAAAAAGGAAAGGAAAAACTAATTATGTCAGTCCGTAAGAACAGCGAAGAGCAAATTCTTTATCTTAATACGAAGAAAACTAAATTGATAAAAACTGACAAAACAAACAAGGCAGCTGAAATATGTATCAATGAGGAAAAAATGTAAGAAATGGAGAGTTTTGAATATCTTGGATCAGTATTAATAATGGTGATACAATGAGGGAAATTAAAAGGAGGACATCTATCGCTCTTCAGAAAGTAAAACAACTAAAGAATCTATGGAGAAGAACAGACAGAACCATGAAAATAAGATTTTTAAGGGGATGCATCTTTCCCATCGCAACATATGCCTGTGAGACCTGGACACTTAACAAAACAGCTGAGAAGTACATAAATGCCTTTGAAAGTAAATGCTACAGAAGAGTTCTTCAAATATCATGGACACAAAAAAAGAACAAATATATCTATACTACAAGAACATAATATTGAAGAAGGCTGGCTAGTAAAGAGGATTAAAGAGAGAAAACATAAATATTTTGGACACATTAAAGTCATGATAATCTAGAGAAGACCTCCTTGGAAGGGTACATAGTGGGAAAAAGAAAAAGAGGAAGACCAAGGCGAAGATGGCTGCATGACAACGTTGATGATATGCACATGGATGCACCAGCAGCAAGCCATCTTGCTCGCAACCGAGAGACTTACAGGAGAGCTGTTAGGGGGTCAAAGTTCCACAAGGGACTAGCCACGCCAATGAATGAATGAATGAATGAAATGAATGTCTGGTATTACTCAAAATTGGAATTATTATGGAACCACTGTGAAGTAAAGCTATGAGTTTTGAACCAGCGTCACTGCACACGGTCAGTCTATAAGTGCTGACTAGGCAACTGACCAGAAACTGCCGACTAGTGTTACCATCAGCACCAACTCCGTAGCTAGTGGGTCATTCCTCTTTCTTCCCAAGCGTTAACCCTGGTACCTGGTGTTCCTTTTTTTTGCTGGGTGAACACTGGAAGTTCTTTTCTAGCCACAGTCTGACCGCCCCTCCCCCTCTTTCTAGATACAGTCTGACCGCCCCTCCCCTCTTTCTAGCCACAGTCTGACCGCCCTTCCCCTCTTTCTAGCCAAAGTCTGACAGCCCCCTCCTCTCTTTCTAGCCACAGTCTGACCGCTCCCCTCTTTCTAGCCACGGTCTGACACCCCTCTTTTGTAGCCACGGTCTGACAGTCCTCCCTCTTTCTAGCCACAGTCTGACCGCCCCTCCTCGATAAGACTGAAACAGCTCATAGCGGAGGTTAGTTCCCCGAGAAGTACAGCGCTGACTAAATGTGGTTCGCTGACCACGTGGTTGAAGCCGTCTCCATGGAGAACTGGTGGCTGCTGCTCAGAAGGTTAAAGGTCCGATACCTGCAATAAAGTGATGGAACCAACATCTTAAGAAACGGAAGGCACTTCTCTATGCTGTATGAGGCACTAAACTATCCTTACAGTTTGCACTTCTCTATGCTGTATGAGGCACTAAACTATCCATACAGTTTACACTTCTCTATGCTGTATGAGGCACTAAACTATCCATACAGTTTACACTTCTCTATGCTGTATGAGGCACTAAACTATCCATACAGTTTACACTTCTCTATGCTGTATGAGGCACTAAACTATCCATACAGTTTACACTTCTCTATGCTGTATGAGGCACTAAACTATCCATACAGTTTACACTTCTCTATGCTGTATGAGGCACTAAACTATCCATACAGTTTATCAGATATAACATGTAACCGTTTCAAATGTTTAAACTTTCTACTGGAACAGATTGAATGCAAGTTCCGCTATTTCTGCGCACTGTCTGGTATTACAAAAAGGAAAGGAAAAACTAATTATGTCAGTCCGTAAGAACAGCGAAGAGCAAATTCTTTATCTTAATACGAAGAAAACTAAATTGATAAAAACTGACAAAACAAACAAGGCAGCTGAAATATGTATCAATGAGGAAAAAATGTAAGAAATGGAGAGTTTTGAATATCTTGGATCAGTATTAATAATGGTGATACAATGAGGGAAATTAAAAGGAGGACATCTATCGCTCTTCAGAAAGTAAAACAACTAAAGAATCTATGGAGAAGAACAGACAGAACCATGAAAATAAGATTTTTAAGGGGATGCATCTTTCCCATCGCAACATATGCCTGTGAGACCTGGACACTTAACAAAACAGCTGAGAAGTACATAAATGCCTTTGAAAGTAAATGCTACAGAAGAGTTCTTCAAATATCATGGACACAAAAAAAGAACAAATATATCTATACTACAAGAACATAATATTGAAGAAGGCTGGCTAGTAAAGAGGATTAAAGAGAGAAAACATAAATATTTTGGACACATTAAAGTCATGATAATCTAGAGAAGACCTCCTTGGAAGGGTACATAGTGGGAAAAAGAAAAAGAGGAAGACCAAGGCGAAGATGGCTGCATGACAACGTTGATGATATGCACATGGATGCACCAGCAGCAAGCCATCTTGCTCGCAACCGAGAGACTTACAGGAGAGCTGTTAGGGGGTCAAAGTTCCACAAGGGACTAGCCACGCCAATGAATGAATGAATGAATGAAATGAATGTCTGGTATTACTCAAAATTGGAATTATTATGGAACCACTGTGAAGTAAAGCTATGAGTTTTGAACCAGCGTCACTGCACACGGTCAGTCTATAAGTGCTGACTAGGCAACTGACCAGAAACTGCCGACTAGTGTTACCATCAGCACCAACTCCGTAGCTAGTGGGTCATTCCTCTTTCTTCCCAAGCGTTAACCCTGGTACCTGGTGTTCCTTTTTTTTGCTGGGTGAACACTGGAAGTTCTTTTCTAGCCACAGTCTGACCGCCCCTCCCCCTCTTTCTAGATACAGTCTGACCGCCCCTCCTCTTTCTAGCCACAGTCTGACCGCCCTTCCCCTCTTTCTAGCCAAAGTCTGACAGCCCCTCCTCTCTTTCTAGCCACAGTCTGACCGCTCCCCTCTTTCTAGCCACGGTCTGACACCCCTCTTTTGTAGCCACGGTCTGACAGTCCTCCCTCTTTCTAGCCACAGTCTGACCGCCCCTCCTCGTTCTAGCCACGGTCTGACCGCCCCTCCCCTATTTCTAGCCACGGTATGACAGTCCCCCCCCTCTTTCTAGCCACGGTCTGACCGCCCTCCTCTCGTTCTAACCACGGTCTGACTGCTCCCCTCTTTCTAGCCACGTTCTGACCGTCCCCCTCTTTCTACCCACGGTCTGACAGCCCCTCCTCTTTCTAGCCACGGTTTGACTGCTCCCCTCTTTCTAGCCACGGTCTGACCGCCCCCCCCCCTCGTTCTAGCCACGGTCTGATCGCCCCCTCCCCTTTCTAGCCAGGGTCTGATTGCCCACTCCCCTCTTTCTAGCCACGGTCTGACCGCCAACCGTTATAGCCACGGTCTAACAGCCCCTTCTCTCTTTCTAGCCAAGGTCTGACCGCCCACCCTCGTTCTAGTCACGGTCTGATCGCCCTCTCCCCTCTTTCTAGCCACGGTCTGACCGCTCCCCGTTCTAGCCACGGTCTAACCGCGCCCACCTTTTCTAGCCACGGTCTGACCGCCCCCTTTCTAGCCGGGGTCTGACCGCCCCCTCACGTTTCTAGCCACGGTCTGACCGCCCCCCTTTCTAACCATGATCTGACTGCCCCCCTCTTTCTAGCCACGGTCTGACCGCCCCCCCTCTTTCTAGCCACTGTCTGATCACCCCCTCCGCTCTTTCTAGCAACGTTCTGACCGCGCCCCCTCTTTCTAGCCACGGTCTGACCGCCTCCTCTTTTTAGCCACGGTCTGACTCCCCCCCCACTCTTTCTAGCCACGGTCTGACCGCCCCTCTCCTCTTTCTAGCCACGGTCTGACCGCCCCTCTCCTCTTTCTAGCCACGGTCTGACCGCCCCTCTCCTCTTTCTAGCCACGGTGTGACCGCCCCCCTCTTTCTAGCCACGGTCTGACCGCTCCATATTTTAACAACATACACAAGAGATTTCTCCATAGATTTTCTTTTTAACAGCATGCACAAGAGATCCATCCATAGATTTTCTCTTTAACAACATGCACAATAGATTCCTCCATAGATTGTCTCTTTAACAACATACACAAGAGATTCCTCCATAGATTTTCTCTTTAACAACATACAAAAGAGATTCTTCTATAGATTTTGTCATTAACAACATACAAAAGAGATTCTTCTATAGATTTTCTCTTTACCAACATACAAAAGAGATTCTTCTATAGATTTTCTCTTTACCAACATACAAAAGAGATTCTTCTATAGATTTTCTCTTTAACAACATACAAAAGAGATTCTTCTATAGATTTTCTCTTTAACAACATACAAAAGAGATTCTTCTATAGATTTTCTCTTTACCAACATACAAAAGAGATTCTTCTATAGATTTTCTCTTTAACAACATACAAAAGAGATTCTTCTATAGATTTTCTCTTTAACAACATACAAAAGAGATTCTTCTATAGATTTTCTCTTTAACAACATACAAAAGAGATTCTTCTATAGATTTTCTCTTTAACAACATACAAAAGAGATTCTTCTATATATTTTCTCTTTAACAACATACAAAAGAGATTCTTCTATAGATTTTCTCTTTAACAACATACAAAAGAGATTCTTCTATATATTTTCTCTTTAACAACATACAAAAGAGATTCTTCTATAGATTTTCTCTTTAACAACATACAAAAGAGATTCTTCTATAGATTTTCTCTTTACCAACATACAAAAGAGATTCTTCTATAGATTTTCTCTTTAACAACATACACAAGAGATTCTTTTATATATTTTCTCTTTAACAACATACAAAAGAGATTCTACTATAGATTTTCTCTTTAACAACATACAAAAGAGATTCTTCTATAGATTTTCTCTTTACCAACATACAAAAGAGATTCTTCTATAGATTTTCTCTTTAACAACATAGACAAGAGATCCCTCGACTTTGCTCAGGGACTCATGGTGTTTATGAGCTCTAAATTTTGACTCTGTCCATGGACTACACAGAGAGGGGCCCTTACTTTCTACCTGAAGGTTAAGTACAGCCTCAAAATTACTTGCTGCAATATTTCGCTGCACTATAAATAAAACTGCTCGCAATTGTGCTTCTTCTGCTTGGGCTAGTGCATTAGATGTCCATAGACTGATGAGCAAAGTGCTAGTGTATCAGATGTCATTAGACTACCGAGAAACTTGTGCTCAAACATCGGCAATGTGACAGTTCCTTTAGTTCAGATGCCTGATGGTTTCTTAAAATTTTAGTAAATCCAGTCTTCTATTTGCTGGCATAAGTAACAAAACATTGTTATTTGCTTGTCAGTACGATAACTATCTATAACAATTTCTCTATTTCTCTTTAGGAAGATTTTTTTTTGTAAAGAGGAGTATTCTGAATCTTTAGACTCTAGTGAGTTTTCCTGCTTCTGTTTTATTTCACTGTCTTCGTTATTCTTGATAAGAAACTTAGTTACGTATGAACATCATGTGAAGTAGGTTGAACTTGGTTCTTCGAAATCGGCAATTCGAAGGGTCAACTGGGGGCTACATGATCACGTGATGTGCTGTTTAGTTAGAGTGTAATGTGTTCTTAGACTCAGTCGTTCCGGGGCCTTGTTGGTGTATGTTCTATATGTGCGTGGTTGTAAGTCGGATGTAGAGTTGTGTAAGTGCGTGGTTGTAAGTCGGATGTAGAGTTGTGTAAGTGTAAATTGTGATAAGTGTTCAGTGTTAAATAATTTTTCAGTAAGATAAAGATTTGTTATGTATAGCTTTCATCATTGTTGTATTCCTCATTTCTATGCCTTCATATATTCAGATGTTTCACCTTTTGATCAAGACCCTGAAATGTTTTCCTGTTTGTTTGTGTGTGTGCATATGATTTTCTAATCATTGCCGATTTCATCCATGATTTACATGCTATGCTATGTTTCAACTTTCATCATCATAATGAGTCATATTGGTTATTAATGTGTCATTGATCATTTCATATTTGCAATTTGTGTGTTAGTGTTTTATGCGGCAGAGTGCTGCGTATATTTGTGTATGTTTGAGTTGGCAAGAAACTCTTATATGTGTAAGGGAGTGTGGTCAACTCTGGATTAGCAGTGAATATGGATTTATAAGTTGTTAAAGAGAAGATTAGAGAATGTAAGAAATGTAAAAGTACGTAGTTGCGTCACGTGGAGTGACGCTTTTTGTTTGTCATGCTGATGTTCATGGCGTGCTCATATTTTCCACGTTGTGTTTAATTGTTGTTAAACTACATGTTGTGTGTGTGTGTTTATACGTTATCTGGTGTAGACGTGTGTGGTGTCTGATGTTGTGATTAAACGTAACCTTTATTGCCTTGATCAAGTGATGAATTTGGATAATTATTTATTGCTGGTGGAGTTGGAGACGAAAGAGTTGATAACTTATTGTTCCAGCCAGCAAAGTCATTTAGGGGAGGTTATAAAGACACCAACTGAGAGGGCAAGAGCCTGGGGTAAGGGATCATCAGGAGAGGTGCCGTAACTATGAGTGTTCCAGGCACAGATCTACTTCATAGGGCACTTAACTCAGTAAAATAAGGCTAGCGATTTAAGCCATGAGCACCAGAGAAATGTGCTTTGAATGATAAATATAAGAAATAATGAAGCAAGATGAAGAGAAGAGATAAGAAGTTGATAAATAAACAAAATAGCTTCACGTATAAGTAGATACACAATTCTACAATCACTGGGAATGATAGTTTCACACTTACTTGAATCATCATCTGGTCTTTTGCATTTACAAAATGAGAGAAGCGATCTCTGATTAGCCGTATCAATAGTTTGTAAACACTGAGAACTGACTATACACAAAAACTGAGAACTGACTATACACAAAAACTGAGAACTGACTATACACAAAAACTGAGAACTGACTATACACAAAAACTGACTATACACAAAAACTGACTATACACAAAAACTGAGAACTGACTATACACAAAAAACTGAGAACTGACTATACACAAAAACTAACTATACACAAAGACTGAGAACTGACTATACACAAAAACTGAGAACTGACTATACACAAAAAACTGAGAACTGACTATACACAAAAACTGACTATACACAAAGACTGAGAACTGACTATAGTTTTCCTGCTTCTGTTTTATTTCACTGTCTTCGTTATTCTTGATAAGAAACTTAGTTACGTATGAACATCATGTGAAGTAGGTTGAACTTGGTTCTTCGAAATCGGCAATTCGAAGGGTCAACTGGGGGCTACATGATCACGTGATGTGCTGTTTAGTTAGAGTGTAATGTGTTCTTAGACTCAGTCGTTCCGGGGCCTTGTTGGTGTATGTTCTATATGTGCGTGGTTGTAAGTCGGATGTAGAGTTGTGTAAGTGCGTGGTTGTAAGTCGGATGTAGAGTTGTGTAAGTGTAAATTGTGATAAGTGTTCAGTGTTAAATAATTTTTCAGTAAGATAAAGATTTGTTATGTATAGCTTTCATCATTGTTGTATTCCTCATTTCTATGCCTTCATATATTCAGATGTTTCACCTTTTGATCAAGACCCTGAAATGTTTTCCTGTTTGTTTGTGTGTGTGCATATGATTTTCTAATCATTGCCGATTTCATCCATGATTTACATGCTATGCTATGTTTCAACTTTCATCATCATAATGAGTCATATTGGTTATTAATGTGTCATTGATCATTTCATATTTGCAATTTGTGTGTTAGTGTTTTATGCGGCAGAGTGCTGCGTATATTTGTGTATGTTTGAGTTGGCAAGAAACTCTTATATGTGTAAGGGAGTGTGGTCAACTCTGGATTAGCAGTGAATATGGATTTATAAGTTGTTAAAGAGAAGATTAGAGAATGTAAGAAATGTAAAAGTACGTAGTTGCGTCACGTGGAGTGACGCTTTTTGTTTGTCATGCTGATGTTCATGGCGTGCTCATATTTTCCACGTTGTGTTTAATTGTTGTTAAACTACATGTTGTGTGTGTGTGTTTATACGTTATCTGGTGTAGACGTGTGTGGTGTCTGATGTTGTGATTAAACGTAACCTTTATTGCCTTGATCAAGTGATGAATTTGGATAATTATTTATTGCTGGTGGAGTTGGAGACGAAAGAGTTGATAACTTATTGTTCCAGCCAGCAAAGTCATTTAGGGGAGGTTATAAAGACACCAACTGAGAGGGCAAGAGCCTGGGGTAAGGGATCATCAGGAGAGGTGCCGTAACTATGAGTGTTCCAGGCACAGATCTACTTCATAGGGCACTTAACTCAGTAAAATAAGGCTAGCGATTTAAGCCATGAGCACCAGAGAAATCTGCTTTGAATGATAAATATAAGAAATAATGAAGCAAGATGAAGAGAAGAGATAAGAAGTTGATAAATAAACAAAATAGCTTCACGTATAAGTAGATACACAATTCTACAATCACTGGGAATGATAGTTTCACACTTACTTGAATCATCATCTGGTCTTTTGCATTTACAAAATGAGAGAAGCGATCTCTGATTAGCCGTATCAATAATTTGTAAAAACTGAGAACTGACTGTACATAAAACTGACTATACATAAAAACTGACTATACATAAAAACTGACTATACATAAAAACTGACTATACATAAAAACTGACTTGTTCGATCTGGAATCGCACAAAACACTACCAGTACGGACCGTGGTCGAAACTTGATCGTGAAATGAAGAGCCGAAGAGAAGAGGACAGCTCGGTGGCTGGGGACAAGGTTAAAATAGTTGGTGTCCGATGCTGGGAGTTGATTTAAAATCTTTTGAGGTTCTCCGACACTGTCCAGCACGTACGTCCTTGCTTCATCTCCCATGTAAGTCCACAGTCTCTCCAACACTTACGCCCTAGTTTCATCTCCCATGTAAGTCCACAATCTCTCCAACACTTACGTCCTAGCTTCATCTCCCATGTAAGTCCATAATGTCTCCAGTAAAATTCTATAACTTTTAGACACAAACTTACAAGAAAATGTGAACGGCTTTTTTTCAGGTTTTTAGACATTTTTTCGTTACAAATTTTTATTACTGTCATTTTAATATGACCGTGTGATCGCAGAAGTTGTTATCCTCATTATCAAAGCTGTTGTTAAAGGTGACAAAATATCACCATTATTATTGCTTTCACCATCAGCATTATAGTTACTTTTATATTTATCATTATTATCGATGTCATCATTTTTGCTTCTTCATTGTTTTTTAATATGTTATATTTCTTTCCAGCATAAAGAACAAAGAAAAATAATGAAACATTAATATTAATTAGCATTAACATTAATTTTAGCTTTTATATCAATTTGTGTTCATTCGTCATTACTGTTGTCAACATCATCTTCGTTAACACTATCGTCGCTATCATTATCATAATTACAGTTTTCATAATTAAATATATAGTTGTGATCATTATTATCGATGTCGTCATCAACATAGTCATAATCTTTATAAAAGTTATAATAATCAGTTGTAACCATCGCTATTACAATAATCAGTTATAACCATCGCTGTTATAATAACCAGTTATAACCATCGCTGAAAATAATCACTTATAGGTATCGCTGTTGTAATAACCAGTTATCGCTGCTATTTATTTTATTCAGATTTTCGGGAAGGAAGACCGCCTGTTCTGACAATCCATTACCTGACATACTGAAGTCAGTGTTAGTAAAAAATAACTGACATGCTGAAGTCGGTGTTGGTAAAAAATAACTGACATGCTGAAGTCGGTGTTAGTAAAAAATAACTGATATGCTGAAGTCAGGGTTAGCAAACTATAGCTGACATGTGAAGTCAGTTTAGTGAATCATAGCTGACATTCTGAGGTCAGGGTTACCACACCATAACTGACATGCTGAAGTCAGGGTTAGTAACCATAGCTGGCATGTTGACGTCAGAGTTTACAAACCATAGCTGAAATGTTGACATCAGGGTTAGCAAACTATAGCTGACATGTTGAGGTCACGGTTAATAAACCATAGGTGATATGTTGAGGTCACGGTTAGTAAACTATAGCTGACATGTTGATATCATGGTTGGATAACTATAGCTGACATTTTGAGGTCAGGGTTAGCAAACTATAGCTGACATTTTGAGGTCAGGGTTAGCAAACAATAGCTGACATGTTGATATCAGGGTTAGCAAACTATAGCTGACATGTTGAGATCAGGGTTAGCAAACAATAGCTGACATGTGGAGATCAGGGTTAGCAAACTATAGCTGACATGTTGAAATCAAGGTTAGCAAACAATAGCTGACATGTTGAGATCAAGGTTAGCAAATTATAACTGACATGTTGAGATAAGGGTTAGCAAAGTATAGCTGACATGTTGAGATCAGGGTTAGCAAAGTATAGCTGACATGTTGAGATCAGCGTTAGCAAAGTATAGCTGACATTTTGAGATCAAGGTTAGCAAAGTATAGCTGACATGTTGAGATCAGGGTTAGCAAACCATAGCTGACATGTTGAGATCAGTGTTAGGAAAGTATAACTGACATGTTGAGATCAGGGTTAGCAAATTATAACTGACATGTTGAGATCAGGGTTAGCAAACTATAGCTGACATGTTGATATCAGGGTTTGCAAAGTATAGCTGACATCTTGAGGTTAAGTTTAGCAAAGTATAGCTGACATGTTGTGATCAGGGTTAGCAAAGTATAGCTGACATGTTGAGATCAGGGTTAGCAAAGTATAGCTGACATGTTGAGATCAGGGTTAGCAAACTATAGCTGACATGTTGAGATCAGGGATAGCAAACTATAGCTGACCAAGACCTAACCCCACCTCTTTGTTGTTACCCTTAGTAACAGCCCTAGCTTACCATGGCGGTGGAGCCTGCTGAAAAACTATTGCACACGCCTTCTTTTTATCTTCATTCATAGACTAAAAAAATGCAGCTGCTGTGACCCACGTACAATCCGACACAATATCAGCTGCATAGAAAGCCAGGTCCCAGTTTCAAGGAAGAGGAGGAGGAGAAGAAGAAGAAGAAGAGGAGAAGAAGAAGAAGAAGAAGAAGAAGAAGAAGAAGAAACGAAGAAGAGGAGGAGGAGGATGAGAAGAAGAAGAAGAAAAGGAAGAGAAGAAGAAGAAGAGGAAGAAAAGAAGAACAAGAGAAGAAGAAGAAGAAGAAGAAGAGGTGCTTGATCTTATCTTCTTAACATAAATAACAAATAATATAAATAATAAATTTCTGCTTTGGTCATCTACTAACTTCGCCCGGCATTGTAACTCATAATCATCATCATTACTGTAATCATCATTATCAGTAGGTTTATTATCATCTTCATCAAAATAATTTATATTCCTGTAACTCCTGGCAAGCGAAAACGCAATACAGTACTCACTTTCATCTGTGATAACAAAGCTCATCAGATACATTCCGCCGACAGACCGTCCTATGAACTTCAAAGCCAGCGCCTTCTGTCATCGTGGCATGAAGCTGATACTGAAAGGCTTCCGCCGAGAGATCAAATTAAACAGGACATTAGTCGACTTATTAGGACATTAGTCGAGTTATTAGGACATTAGTCGAGTTATTAGGACATTAGTCGAGTTATTAGGACATTAATCGAGCTATCAGAACATTACTCGAGTTATCAAGACATTAATCGAGTTATCAGGATTTTAGTCGAGTTGTCCTAACATTAGTCAAGTGATCAGGACATTAGTCGAGTTATCAGTACATTAGTCTAGCTATCAGAACATTAGACGAGTTATCAGGACATTAGTGGAGTTATCAGGACATTAGTCGAGATATAAAGACAGTAGTCGAGCTATCGGAATAGTAGTCGAGCTATCAGAACATTAGTCGAGTTATCAGGACATTAGTCAAGCTGTCAGGACTTATGTATAAGGACATGAAAAGGATGACGCAACCTTCGACTTCTTATATCTTATATCTTATATCCTTCCCGCGCCGTTAAACGTCACATAGGGCTCGCAAAGTAGTTTGCCAATTTTTCCTGTCTTTGGCGAGTCTTTCAACCTCATTAAAGGATTTTGTGCCTTTAATTTGGCCTCTTTTAACAATGAACTCTTCAGAGTTTCACGCAGTCTGCCTCTTTTTCTTCGGCCTGTTGTGTTCTACTTGATAGCTTGTTTTGGGATTCTCTGATCATTTCTTCTCATCAAGTGGCCAACTTGTCCATCTCCTTTTCCTGATCACCCATGAGACTGGTGGTTGTTCAGTCATCTGTCTTATCTCTGCATTGTTCTTGAATTCGTTCCACTTGACGCCGAATATTTTCCTTATGCATATGTTTTCAGAAGAGTCTAATTTCTTTTCTATTTCTTTAGTTGTTTTCCAGCTTTCACATGCATAAATGAGGGTGGATATTACATTTGAATTGAATAGTCTTAACTTGGTTTTTGTGCTTATAACTTTTGAATTCCATATGTTCTCAAGATTCTTGAAGATTGATGCTGCCTTTGCAATTCTGATCCTAACTTCCTGTCTGGTGTCACCATCCTGGTCTATGTAGCTGCCAAGGTATGCAAATTGATTGACTTCTTCAATATCTGTCCCTTTTATGTGTATTTTTCCATTTTGATTAATGGGAATTTTCATTATTTTTGTTTTGTCCTTTTTAATTTCAAGTCCTATTTTGCTAACCAGTGAAGACAGGCTATCTGTTTTTTCTTGCATGGAATTCACATTTTACTGATAAGAGTTATGTCATCAGCACAATCAAGATCGTCTAGTTAGGTCCCATGTACCCAGTCAATACCTGTGTTACCTGTGCAGCATTATTTCATTGTGAAGTCTATTGTAATCCCAAAAAGTAAAGGAGACTACAACTGGAAATAAAGACCTTTGACCACAACTGGAAAATAAAGGGCCGAGAAAACATGTTAAATGAAACTCTCCAATCTTACCTGTATCGCCAGCAGAATTGTTTT
>CM019695.1:39270194-39401121 GCA_009760885.1 Achatina immaculata
ATGACCAACCTTCCTCTAACGCTGAACAGTGAAGGCTTTTGATCTTATCAACCGGTTACGGTAACAGACGAGTTGTAAAAGTTTCCGCAGTTTTTTTCTAAAATAATTTACAGGTAACTGCCGGTTAACGCAGTCGCTGGTTAAAAAGTTCGTAAAGTTAACAAAATGCTGAGATGTTGATACTTAAGATGTGTTTGTTACACCTGATGAAGTGCAATAGTAATAAAACAGTAATACAAGCAATCTATTACAGTAATGCAGTTGGTTGTATTACTATATACAGTTACAATAAACAGAAATATAATGTCTGAATGTTCTTGTCTTCTCTGAAAGGATTTAAACGTCTCACGTCAGTATCACTGACATTATTCCAGAAAACAGAAGGTCATTAAACCAAATTCATGGCGGGCTTTACGAAGTCGTGTCGTGTACTGAAGTTTGTTGGGACATGGACTAAATAATCATCTCCCAGTATCATAACCTAGTGCATATATCATAGCCCTGTACACATATCACAGCAGAGTACACATATCACCGATAAGTACACATGTCATTGACCAGTACAAATATCACCGCTGAGTACACATGTCATTGACCAGTACACATATCACCGCTGAGTACACATGTCATTGACCAGTACACATATCACCGCTGAGTACACATGTCATTGACCAGTACACATAGTGCTAACCTTAACAAAAGCGTCACATTTATTGTGACTTGTAAGAAAATGTGTCTGAAAGTTTCAGAATCAACGATCACAAACAAGATATGATTCTTTCCATATATTTTCCGTTTTCTCATGATAGAAATGTAGATGAAATAGTGCAGGTAAACAATTTAGTTCAATAACCCGGCGATAATTTGAGAATGTCATGTTAGGAGAACTGTTTCATTTCTGTAGTAAAATTCTAATATTACATATATATGGAGAGTTCTCACTTGCATATATGCGCAGAGAACTTCTCATATACAGGCGAAAAGAAATTCTCATTTGCATACATGTGGAGAGATGTTCTCATACAAAGGCGAAGAGAAGTTCTCATTTACTTATATGTTGAGAGAAGTTCACATATACAGACGAAGAGAAGTTCTCATTTACATATATGCTGAGAGAAGTTCACATATACAGACGAAGGGAAGTTCTCATTTACATATATGCTGAGAGAAGTTCACATATACAGACGAAGAGAAGTTCACATTTACTTATATGCTGAGAGAAGTTCACATATACAGACGAAGAGAAGTTCACATATACAGACGAAGAGAAGTCTCATTTACATATATGCGGAGAGAAGTTCCAGTGATGGAAAGAAAATATGTTAGAACACGGGAGCAAAATTTAACATGATATCACCATGACCTGGCTGGATGTAGGGCAAAGATTAGCATTTCCCAGGAAAGTTCGGATCCTGTAGCTAGATATGTGTCTGTGTGAGCTCGTGTGTCAGCGCGTGTATATGTATTTTGTGTCAGTGTGAGTATGTGTGCATGTTAGGTAACGAAAGAGCTCAAACATACAACATCCTAGTACATATTGTAGCTTAAAAATGAAAAGTAGTCATTAACAGTACTTGGTTTCTAAATAAATTTGGTGTTAACATCAAACATTGAAAGGTTAAAGTTTTAAAGTTCAATAAAATTTTAGCAAATAAGAAGAAATGACCTCTTTCAGTATACAGAGGGTAAGATAAGTCATTAAGTTAATTCAGGTTGGTTAAGGTCGTGTAGGCTGAGAAAACAACAGCGGCGGGGTAGCATTGAGAGAGAGAGAGAGTGTGAGATTGATTGATTGATTGATTGATTGGTCTTTATTTCAAAAGGGTTAAGAATTGGGCACGCAGGCCCGTCTGACATTCTGCCCTTTATCATACATCTTTCACTCTATTCCAGACATTCTACAAATATGCGAGAGTGTGAGAGAGTGTGAGAGAGTGAGAGAGAGTGTGAGAGAGTGAGAGAATGTGAGAGAGTGTGAGAGAGTGAGAGAGTGTGAGAGAGTGTGAGAGAGTGATGGAGAGAGAGAATGTGTGAGAGAGAGTGAGAGTGAGAGAGTGAGAGAGTGTGAGAGAGATAGTGAGAGAGTGAGAGAGAGTGAACGAGAGAGAGAGTGAGAGAGCGAGAGAGAGAGAGTGAGACAGATAGTGAGTGAGTGAGAGAGAGTGAGAGAGAGAGAGAGAGAGTGAGAGAAAGAGATGCTTGTACACACTGAGCAGGTTTCCTGGAAAAATGTACGTTCCTGGAAGTATATCTCACTCGCGATCTTCCACAGCGCTGCAGGAACATACATCTAGTCAGACACGCGAGTCAAAGTCTCAGTTCTTCTCTGAGATCCCTGGATTTTGCCTGATACATTTGGTAAGTTTTTTTATTTTCTTTTACTTTTACGTACAAAAGATGTGACAACTACTCTTGTTTTATGCCCACAATGCATACTCTCTCTGTTTATGTCTGGAGGAGACTAATGCAGTATGTTGTGAAGTCAGACATACATGTCTTGTTAACTGTCTCTATAGGCACTGCTAGGGTTGGAGCCACTGTCTCATTCGACGATCGACAACCCATAGCTGACATAGTTGCTTCAGGGTTGACAAATTATAACCAGCAAGACACCGCCCCACCTCCTCGTTGGTGCTCCTAGAAACAGGCTAACAAAACAATGATTGCTATAGCGACCCCAGGGGCGGAGTCTGCTAAAGAAGTATTTTACCCACACCCTCCCCACACAAACATACTCACACAATTCCCCTGAATGTTTTGCTTACTGACTGAAAAGGCAGCCACAACAGCCACAGTAGAGACAGCAGCCACAGCAGCCTTCTTAGGCACGATTCTATGCTGCAAAATCCTCACTGCATCTACTACACAGAACATTCGCTCACAGTTGTGTAGAGATAAAACCACAAACCAAACACGGCTGTTCTTAGTAATACTGCAACTATCACTACTACAACAGATGTTGCATTTGGTGCTATAATTAGTATTACTACATCAGATGTTGTGCATGGTGCTATAATTGCTATTACTGCATCAGATGTTGTACTTGGTGCTATAATTACTATTACTACAACAGAAGTGTTGCTTTGTGCAACATTGATATTACTACAACAAATGCTGTACTTGGTGCTACAGCAAATACTATTACAATAAGTATTATGACTGTTGCTATAATTAGTATTACTACAACATATGCTGTACTTGATTCTACAATTAATATTACTACAACATATGCTGTACTTGATTCTACAATTAGTATTACTACAACATATGCTGTATATGCTGTATTTAGTGCTACATCTAATACAACTATAACATATATCATGATTGGTGCTATAACTAGCACTACTACAACACATACTGTACATTAAGGAAGCTTTAAAAAAAGACTGTTATATTTTTACAGTGTAACAACAGAACAATGAATAACGCTGTTGATATGGAGTGTAATAATGACAACGTATTCCGAGAATGCTTTTCATGGAAGGGAAAGTTATAAAGCAAAAATAATATTAGCTTAAAAAACTTCCTCACATCAGTGTTAACTTGAAAATATAAAAGTGTTTTGTTACTGTGGAGGGCGCTGTATTCCTTCTTTAGTACGCTGCCACTGTGGAGGGCGCTGTGTTACTTCTTTAGTACGCTGCCACTGTGGAGGGCGCTGTATTCCTTCTTTAGTACAGTGCTACTGTGGAGGGCGTTGTATTCCTTCTTTAGTACAGTGCTACTGTGGAGGGCGCTGTATTCCTTCTTTAGTACAGTGCTACTGTGGAGGGCGCTGTATTCCTTCTTTAGTACAGTGCTACTGTGGAGGGCGCTGTATTCCTTCTTTAGTACGCTGCCACTGTGGACGGCGCTGTGTTACTTCTTTAGTACAGTGCTACTGTGGACGGCGCTGTGTTACTTCTTTAGCTCCCTGTGTTACTATGGAGGGCGCTGTGTTACTTCTTTAGCTCCCTGTGTTACTATGGAGGGCGCTGTGGTACTTCTTTAGCTCGCTGTGTTACTGTGGAGGGCGCTGTATTACTTCTTTAGCTCGCTGTGTTACTGTGGGTGGCGGTGTATTCCTTCTTTAGGACACTGTGTTAATCTGGAGGACACTGTGTTACTGTCTATATTTTAATTACATGTAGGCATTCTAGATTTATTCACTGTCACGTCTGACTGGTTTTCCTTCCCTAACTCCTGAGGAACCAGGTGTCTGTATTCTATAGTTACAGGTACCGAAGCAACTCTTAACTCATGACCAAAAAACTACCAACAGCTTTCTACAGCTTGTCTGTCCTCACCACCAACAGCTTTCTACAGCCTGTCTGTCCTCACCACCAACAGCTTTCTAAAGCCTGTCTGCCCTCACCACCAACAACTTTCTACAGCCTGTCTGTCCTCACCACCAACAGCTTTCTACAGCCTCTCTGACCTCACATCTTCTATGTTAGCACCTGGTCTGGTATACAATACGTATTTTAAACTTATTTATGTAGAGTCAGAGATGTGAAACTCTTGTGTAGATCAGCCTGAAGTGAGTAAGTAAATCATGTTAAGTTTATACGACAGCTCAGGCCATCAACAGCTGAGAATCATAGACCAAAATCAGTTTTATTTTTTTTATACTTATTACAGGAAAATCTAAACCACTTTTATTGACAGTCTTTTTATTTGATTTGTCTTTAATCTTATGGCATTTCTTTTCATGTCCTGGCTTCTTTATTCGCCTTATGTCTGTCTCATTCGTTCTCAAGAAATTAACATTGAAAATAATTAAAATAGTTAATGATGCAGAAAACACACGGCATCACCATCATTACTATCTCTAAAAATCTATTAAGGAAAGTGGAACACAAGGCCATTAGAAGTGAATAGCAGGAAATAATTAATAAATCCCACATCAAACACATCACATGGATGTCCAGGCCAGGCCGGAGTGGACGGAAACAACAAAGCCGTCCAACTAGCAGCAAGGACCAGACCAGAAGGCCTCATCAGAATGGACAAATCAAACCTGTACACATCCATCAAGCAACACCTCGACTAACAAATGCAAGGCAGCTTCCTCCAGAGTACCTATTACATATGATTCAGTGCATTACATATAGCCAAGGGCAGTGTTTGCAAGTCCCACCTAATACTAGGTCACATGCAACACACAATCAACACAACATAGAGTCATCTCACTAAAAACACTGAAAGATATCCTGATGTCAAAGGTCGAGCACGTGTGGGCGTGCACCTCACATAATTCTGATGTCAAAGGTCGAGCACGTGTGGGCGTGCACCTCACATAATTCTGATGTCAAAGGTCGAGCACGTGTGGGCGTGCACCTCACATAATTCTGATGTCAAAGGTCGAGCACGTGTGGGCGTGCACCTCACATAATTCTGATGTCAAAGGTCGAGCACGTGTGGGCGTGCACCTCACATAATTCTGATGTCAAAGGTCGAGCACGTGTGGGCGTGCACCTCACATAATTCTGATGTCAAAGGTCGAGCACGTGTGGGCGTGCACCTCACATAATTCTGATGTCAAAGATCGAGCACGTGTGGGCGTGTACCTCACGTAATTCTGATGTCAAAGGTCGAGCACATGTGGGCGGGCACCCCACGTAATTCTGATGTCAAAGGTCGAGCACGTGGGGGCGGGCACCGCATGTAATGAAGCCGCTTCTCATGACCAGCAACAGACCAGACCTCATCTTTAGTTACAGTTACTCTAGAAATTATTATTCAGTTAAGCTCCTTTCCGTGATCCATCTTCTCGGTCATGAGATTCCTGTAGCCTTATTCGTCTCTTTTATTTGTTGACCCTGGTCACTGACTAGTGGTAGTGGATCTTGTTACGCATGCTAATGGACGAATGAAAGTCACGCTGTATTTGCTGTTAAGTCGCTAGTGACTAATGAGGAAGGCTAGACGAATCACATACAATAAAACAAGAGGTAGTAGATGATCATGTCACCTCATAATAATAAAAGAAACATTTGCTCATTCTCTAAAGTAGTATTTTTTTTAATGGGCATAGTGGACCCTCGTCTCATAAATAATGTTCATCTCACATTACTGAAGTTCATTTTCCTTTTGTTCAGTGGCGTAACCCACAGTAGAAATTCTAGAGTATGAATAAATTTCTGATATGCCACGTCTAGCAACAGCTGACAAATAAAACGTGCTTAGAAGATACCACGTAATTTTAGGAGGAAAACTGCATCCAGACATAGAAAAATCAGATTCACAGATTGTAAGACAGGAATTACATGTTTATTGTACCGAAAATTCTAAAGTCCTCAACTTAAATCTTAGACCACTTTAAACTGTAGATTCATCTTACGTATAAACTCAAAATTATTAGTGACCTTTACTTCCTGACAGAGAGATGTGAATATCATGAAATTAATATCAGAAGAGAGATCACTTTGTAAATCATTAACATCTTCTAAACACTGTTCTGAACATCTCCTAACATTTATATAACCCAATCATCCGTGAAGTTTTAGTGAGCGTATGATCTTCAACACTTCTAAATCAGACAGCTCTGGACACCCAGGAAACTAACTATAGGTTAGATTATGCAGGTCTAGTCACCCAGGAAGCTAAATGTAGGTAAGATTATGCAGATATAGACACCAAGGAAGCTAAATGCAAGTTAGATTATGGTTACATAGACAACGAGAAAGCTAACTATAGGTTAGATTATGCAGGTCTAGAAACCCATGAATTTAAATATATGTTAAATTATGCAGGTCTAAACACCAAGGAAGCTAACTGCAAGTTATATTATGCAGTTCTAGACACCCAGGAAGCTAACTGTATATTAGATTATGCAGTTCTAGACACCCAGGAAGCTAACTGTATATTAGATTATGCAGTTCTAGACACCCAGGAAGCTAACTGTATATTAGATTATGCAGTTCTAGACACCCAGGAAGCTAACTGTATATTAGATTATGCAGTTCTAGACACCCAGGAAGCTATATATTAATCTAAGATTAATAATAGAGTAATGCAGGGAGTTTAATGTGAATCTATATTTATCCTTTATAGACTACTCAAAGGCATTTGATTGTGTACAACACCAGAAACTTTGGGAAATAATGGAAAAAATGGGATTTCCAACACATTTGATACAATTAACATCACTGCTGTATCTAGACCAACAAGCAGCAGTAAGAATAAATGGTGAAACAACAAGTTGGTTTGACATAAAACAAGGGATCCGTCAGGGGTGCATATTGTCACCCTAATTATTTAACTTGTATACTGAAAATATAATGAGGAATGTTAGAGAAGATGTAGACAAAGAATATTACGATGCCATAACAGTTGGAGGTTATGAAATACCAGAGATATGCTGATGACACAGTATTGCTGTCCACAACACAAGAAGGAATGGAAAAACTAATTATGTCAGTCCGCAAGAACAGCGAAGAGCAGAACCTCTATCTTAATGCAAAGAAAACTAAAGTGATGACAACTGACAAAACAAACAAGGCAACTGAAATATGTATCAATGAGGAAAAACTGGAAGAAGTGGAGAGTTTTGAATATCTTGGATCACTACTAACTAATAATGGCGATACAATGAGGGAAATTAAAAGGAGGACATCTATTGCTCTTCAGAAGGTAAAGCATATAAAGAATCTGTGGAGAGGAGCAGACAGAACCACAAAAATAAGATTTTTAAGGGCATGCATCTTTCCCATCGCAACATATGTCTGTGAGACCTGGACACTTAACAAAACAGCTGAGAAACACATAAATGCCTTTGAATGTAAATGCTACAGAAGAGTTCTCCAAATATCGTGGACACAAAAAAGAACAAATATATCTATACTATAAGAGCTTAATATTGAAGAAGGCTGGCTAGTAAAGAGGATTAAAGAGAGAAAACTTAAATATTTTGGACACATTAAACGTCATGATAATTTAGAGAAGACCGTATTGGAAGGATACATAATGGGAAAAAGAAAAAGAGGAAGACCGAAACGAAGATGGCTACAAGACATCGCTGACGATCTGGAAATGGATGCAGCAGCAGCAGGCCATCTTGCTCACAACCGAGAGGCCTACAGGAGTGCTGTTTGGGAGGCAAAGTTCCGCAAGGGACATGCAAAGGAATGATGATGATGATGAGACACCCAGGAAGCTAACTGTATATTAGATTATGCAGTTCTAGACACCCAGGAAGCTAACTGTATATTAGATTATGCAGTTCTAGACACCCAGGAAGCTAACTGTATATTAGATTGTGCAGTTCTAATTACCCAGGAAGCTAAATGTATGATAGATTATGCATGTCTAGAGACCCTGGAAGCTAACTGCTGGCTAGATTATGCAGGTCTAGACACCCAGGATGCTAAATGTAATTTAGATTATGCAGGTCTAGACACCCAGGATGCTAAATGTATGTTAGATTATGCAGGTCTAGAAACCCAGGAAGTTAAATGTAGATTATATTACGGAAGTCTTAACACCCGGGATGCTAAATGTAGATTAGATTATTATTATATTAGATTAGATTATATTATATCATGGACACAAAAAAGAACAAATATATCCATACTACAAGAACTTAATATTGAAGAAGGTTGTGTAATAAAGAGTATTAAACAGAGAAAACTTAAATATTTTAGACACATTAAACGTTATGATAATCTAGAGAAGACTGTCTTGGAAGGGTATATAATGGGAAAAAAAAGAGAGGAAGACCAAAACGAAGATGGCTGCAAGACATCGTTGATGTTCTGCGAAAGGATCCATCAGAAGCAGGGCATCTTGCTTACAACCGAGTGGCCTATAAGAAAGTTGTTAGGCAGGCAAAGTTCCGCAAGAGACATGCAGATGACTGATTATGGATATATTTGTTCTTTTTTGTGTCCATGATATTTGAAGAACTCTTCTGTAGCATTTACATTCAAAGGCATTTAAGTGTTTCTCAGCTGTTTTGTTAAGTGTCCAGGTTACACAGGCATGTGTCGCGATGTGTAAGATGCATGCCTTAAAAATCTTATTTTTGTAGTTCTGTCTGTTCCTCTCCACATATTCTTTAGTTGTTTTATTTTTTGAACCGCGATAGATATCCTCCTTTTAATTTCCGTCATTGTATCTCCATTATTAGTTAGTAATGGTCCAAGATAATGGTTGATGATCTGAGTATGGATTCATCAGCAGCAGAGCATCTTGCTTTCAGTCGAGATACCTACAGGAGAGCTGTTAGGGAGTCAAAGTTCCTCAAGGGACATGCAAATGACTGACTGACTGGTCTAAGGTATTCAAAATTCTCCAACTCTTCCTATTTTTCCTCATTGATATATATATATATATATAATATATATATATATATATATATATATATATATATATAAAACAGGCTTTAGTTGTTTTGTAAGTTGTCATAAATTTACCTTTCTATGCAGTAAGATAGAGATTTTGCTCTTCACTGTTCTTACGGACAGACATAATTAGTTTTTCCATTCCTTTTTTTTTGTGTCGTGGAGAGTAATACTGTGTAATCAGCATATCTAATCTCTGGTATTTCATAACCTCCAATTTTTATGACATCGTAATATTCTTTGTCTACATTTTCTATAACATTCCTCATTATGTTTTCAGCTTACAACTTAAATAAGTAAGGTAACAGTATCCAACCTTGTTTTATGTCAAACCAAGTTGTTGTTTCACCGTTTATTCTTACTGCTGCCTGTTGGTCTAGATACAGCAGTGATGTTAATTGTATTAAATGTGTTGGAAATTCCATTTTTTTCGTTATTTCCCAAAGTTTCTGGTGGTGTAAACAGTCAAATGCATTTGAATAGTCTATAAAACAGAAATATAGATTCAAATTAAATTATGTGCATTTCTCTATTATTAATCTTATATTGAATATATGTTCTCTTATTCCTTTTCCTTTTCTAAAACCAGCTTGGACCGTATTGACTTCTTCTATTTTCTTTCGAAGTCTACCCAATATGATTTTTAACAGAATTTTACTGACATGACTAATCAGGGCAACAGTTCTGTAGTTTGTGCATAATTTCAGGTTACCCTTTTTTCGTAGTGGTATGAATACATCTTTTTCCATTCTTTTGGCCAAATATCTGAATGCCATATCGTTTTACATATTGCATGATAGATTGTTGTACACTCCTTTCATTCTGCTTTAATAAATTCAGCTGTTATCTCACCACATCCTGGTGATTTACCATTTTTCATATTCTTTATTGCCCATAAAACTTCTTCTATTGTCGTTTCGGGTACTTCTCCTCCAATAATAATTCACACTGTTGATTTCTGCTTTCACAGTCAGTTGTATCATATATTCCTCTAGAATATTCCTTCCATCTTTCTAGAATTTCCTCTGTCTCTGTCAAGATATTCCCCATCTCATCACAAATTACATTTAGTTTGATGTGATAATTCTCGTCAATGTCTTCATGTCTTTAAACATTTCACTGTCTCTTCCACACTTCTGATGTCCTTCTATTCTTTCACAACAATGTTGTATGTATTGTTTTTTTGTCTTTTCTTATGTTTCTTTATACTTCTTTTTGTTAAAGATTTATATTTCTCTTTGTTGTTGTTTGTCACTTTCCATTTCGTCTTCATTTCTCTACGTTATTTTATCAGTTCTAGTGTGCCTGCTGTAATCCATCCATTCTTTTGTGTTTTCTTTACTGGAACCATATATTTAGCTGCTATTAAGATATCTATGGGCTTCGTAGCCAGTTCATCTGGTGTCATCTCCTCCTGTACAGCCTTCAGTATCTCAAAACGATTGTTCATTTCTATACTGTATTGTTCTGGTATTTTTGTAAGATCAAAGCGGAGTGGTCTTGATATCATAACTGTCTTTTTATCTTTAGCTTTATGTCTGCTACTAATAACTCATGATCCGTGTCACAATCAGCACCTGGTAGAGTTTTTGCTGATGTTATACTTGATCTCCACCTTCTTTGTATTTAATCTATATGATTCTTGGTTTTCCCATATGGTGATGTCCATGTGTAAAGACTTTTTGGATGTTGTTTTAAAAGTGTATTAGCGATCGTTAGCTCATTTTCCATGCAAAATGCCATTAGATTGTCACCTGCCTCATTTCTTTGTCCTATACTAAATCTCACCAAAACATATCCTTTGTCTTCTGCTCTTTCTGTACCAATCTGTGCATTAAAATCGCCCATTATTAATACAATATCATTTTTTCGTATCTGTTCTTTTGTTGTTTGCATCGTGTTATAAAAGTCTTCTACTTCCTCTTCTGCTGCTGATGTAGGTGCATATATCTGGAAAATTGTTACATTTCTAGACGTGACTTTAAGTCTGATTGTGAGGATTCTATCACTTACTGGATTGTAACCTAGTAATGCTTTTGATGTTGATTTGTCCAAATAAAAAGCCACTCCATTTTTTCCTCCTAGTTCTCCACCAGAGTATATAAAGATATTATCATTCTCGCTCTTGAAGTGTCCTGATCCTTTCCATCGATGTTCGCAGATTCCCAAAATGTGTATCCCCTTTCTTTTCATCTCGTCACTTATTATTTGATACTTTCCCTCATACATACTTCTTACATTCCATGTTCCTACTCTTATTTTTCTTTTTAGTTTGATGCAGGAGTTTTCCTTGGTAACACCGTTAGGATTTTGTCCGTCATCACAATTACTAGCACTGACCTCTGTCTCACACTCTTCCCCAGTGTTAAAATTAGATCTATCTGGGGGACACGCCACCATGTTGCTGTTTGGGTTTCTTGGTATATTTCCAGAAGATAGTTTACCATTGCTTTCCTTCCGGGCAGTGACTGTACTAGTCATTGATTGTAGCCATTGTCCCTACATTGAGATCATCTGCCTACCATCATAGAATGGTGACCATAACCAACATTATCTGTCGGCTGCTCTCCCATTCCATCCACCACCTGCTACCATGACTTCACGTCGCCCTGATTGAGGGTGGAGGGTAGGGCTATACGGGTACTCCACCTTGCCCAAAGGTGTCCCGTAGACTGACGGAGGTAAGGAGGCATAGTTAGCACTTATAATACATTCATACCCATGAATACATAAAGATAAATATATGTGTATAAAATGTACAAATGCACACAAGCACATATAAATTTGATGTACACTTATAAATACACTCACAAGTACACATTTGTTAGTAATTTATTTTTGTAAATTATTTGTACCACAGAAGCAGACAACTGAAATGGAGAAAAAGCTGAACTTGGTATTGGTTGGAATTACAGGGCGAGGCAAGAGCAAGACAGGAAACTCTATACTAAACAAGAGAGTTTTCACACCGTCGGCGTCGAGCGTCATCTGTACAAGAGAAGTAGATTACAGCTTTACACTGTTTAGAAATTATGTGATTAGGGTTGTTGATACTCCTGGTTTGCTATACTATGACTGTTTTAACGAGGCTGAAGGCATAGAAGTAGACATCAAGAACATGAGCACAGCTGTAAGTATGTGCTGTGAAGGTGTTGACGCCTTTCTCGTCGTCACAATATTCAGCGATAGATTCACCTGTGATGAGAAAAGTGCACTAGATGGACTCAAACGTATTTTCGGAGATTCTTTCGTGAAACACGTCATTGTTGTCATGACAATGGGAGATATATTCAAACATTTTATGGAAGAGGAAGATTCAAACATAACTTTTCAAGAATGGTGTAGAGAGCAGAGGGGAGAGCTGCAGGAGTTGTACACAGAATGTAATGGAAGATTTGTGCTCTTCAACAACATAGAGAAGGATGAAGAGAAGAGAACGGCACAGATAGAAGAAATAGTTAAACTTGCAGAAGAATTGCAGACCACTCAAGGGAGATATACTTCTGCCTGCTTTCAGAATGCCAAAGCTGAACGTGAAAAGCTGATAGTGGAGCTCAAAGCTCCAAAACTCAAAGAGCAATTTCGAGAAGAGATTGATCTCCTAGTTGCAGACTTAAAAAAGTTTACCGAAACACCATCTCCCAGCCACAGAGACAGGATTGAGAAAAGAATACAAAGTTTAAAGAAGGAAATAGAAATTTAGGACAAAGGTTACGGTGTCCTCAAAGATCTGAAAATCTTGGTGGAAAAAGTGGGAGAACACTTAAATAGCACGACCGAGCTCCTGCGTCTAAACAAAGAACTGCAGAACAAAAAAGCAAAGGGTTTTTGGGGTTGGTTAATGAACTGAGCTCAGCCGTCCTGTTCTTTCTATCTGAGAAGCTGCTGCAGATATCAGAGATGTCCTCGGCACCACCGCCTCAAGTAGAAGCACAGAAAATCTGAACAAAAATAACCCACTAAATATATACTTGTATACACAGAACTAATACATCTGTGCTAGAACTTTATTCTTATATACACAGAACTAATACATCTGTGCTAGAACTTTATTCTTATATACACAGAACTAATACATCTGTGCTAGAACTTTATTCTTATATACGCAGAACTAATACATCTGTGCTAGAACTTTATTCTTATACACACAGAACTAATACATCTGTGTTAGAACTTTATTCTTATATACACAGAACTAATACATCTGTGCTAGAACTTTATTCTTATATACACAGAACTAATACATCTGTGTTAGAACTTTATACTTATATACACAGAACTAATACATCTGTGCTAGAACTTTATTCTTATATACACAGAACTAATACATCTGTGTTAGAACTTTATTTTTATATAAACAGAACTAATACATTATGATAGAACTATATACTTATATAAACAGAACTAGTACATCTCTGTTAGAACTTTGACAATTACTGTTAACTCTAAAAAAAGGGAGCAAGGAGGATTTACATGTGTCTGTTAAATGTGCAACCTGCCCTGTTCACGATACATTACAACTGAACAAGTATTCAGCATAGAAAGTATTGACACACAGTATTGAGTTCTGCTGTTTGGTAAGTGTCCTGGCTAAAAGCAAAATGTCAGACACGTTTTGATATTCTAAGAACAGGTTACACTAACGACACTGAGTTAAACATGATATAAAAGCTGTTGGGTGTGGGGGACATGATATAAAAGCTGTTGGGTGTGGGAGATATGATATAAAACTGTTGGGTGTGGGTGACATGATATAAAACTGTTGGGTGTGGGAGATATGATATAAAAGCTGTTGGGTGTGGGGGACATGATATAAAAGCTGTTGGGTGTGGGGGACATGATATAAAAGCTGTTGGGTGTGGAGGATATGATATAAAAGCTGTTGGGTGTGGGGGACATGATATAAAATTGTTGGGTGTGGGGGACATGATATAAAAGCTGTTGGGTGTGGGGGACATGATATAAAAGCTGTTGGGTGTGGTGGACATGATATAAAAGCTGTTGGGTGTGGGAGACATGATATAAAAGCTGTTGGGTGTGGGGGACATGATATAAAAGCTGTTGGTTGTCGGGGACATGATATAAAAGCTGTTTGATGTGGGGATCATGATATAAAAGCTGTTGGGTGTGGGAGATATGACATAAAAGCTGTTGGGTGTGGGGGACATGATATAAAACTGTTGGGTGTGGGGGACATGATATAAAAGCTGTTGGGTGTGGGGGACATGATATAAAAGATGTTGGGTGTGGGAGATATGATATAAAAGCTGTTGGGTGTGGGGGACATGATAAAAAACTGTTCGGTGTGGGGGACATGATGTAAAAAGCTGTTGAGTGTGGGAGATATGATATAAAAGCTGTTCGGTGTGGGAGATATGATATAAAAGCTGTTGGGTATGGCGATGACGATATAGCTCTGTAGGGTGTGGCGAAGATGAAATAAAAGATGTAGGGTGTAGTTAAGATGATATAGAAGATGTAGGGTGTGGTTAAGATTATATAGAAGATTTAGGGTGTGGTTAAGATGATATAGAAGATGTAGGGTGTGGTTAAGATGATATATAGAAATTGTAGGGTGTGGTTAAGATGATATATAGAAATTGTAGGGTGTGGTTAAGATGATATAGAAGATGTAGGGTGTGGTTAAGATGATATTGAAGATGTAGGGTGTGGTTAAGATGATATATAGAAATTGTAGGGTGTGGTTAAGATGATATAGAAGATGTAGGGTGTGTTTAAGATGATATAGAAGATGTAGGGTATGTTTAAGATGATATAGAAGATTTATGGTGTGGTTAAGATGATACAGAAGATTTAGTGTGTGGTTAAGATGATATATAGAAATTGTAGGGTGTGGTTAAGATGATATAGAAATTGTAGGGTGTGGTTAAGATGATATAGAAGATGTAGGGTGTGGTTAAGATGATATTGAAGATGTAGGGTGTGGTTAAGATGATATAGAAATTGTAGGGTGTGGTTAAGATGATATAGAAGATGTAGGGTGTGTTTAAGATGATATAGAAGATGTAGGGTATGTTTAAGATGATATAGAAGATTTATGGTGTGGTTAAGATGATACAGAAGATTTAGTGTGTGGTTAAGATGATATTGAAGATGCAGAGTGTGGTTAAGATGATATAGAAGATGTAGGGTGTGGTTAAGATGATATAGAAGATGTAGAGTGTGGTTAAGATGATATATAGAAATTGTAGTGTGTGGTTAAGATGATAGAAGATGTAGGGTGTGGTTAAGATGATATAGAAGATGTAGGGTGTGGTTAAGATGATATAGAAGATGTAGGGTGTGGTTAAGATGATATATAGAAATTGTAGGGTGTGGTTAAGATGATATAGAAGATTTATGGTGTGGTAAAGATGATACAGAAGATTTAGGGTGTGGTTAAGATGATATAAATATGCAGAGTGTGGTTAAGATATAGAAGATGCAGAGTGTGGTTAAGATGATATAGAAGATGTAGGGTGTGGTTAAGATGATATAGAAGATGTAGAGTGTGGTTAAGATGATATATAGAAATTGTAGTGTGTGGTTAAGATGATATAGAAGATGTAGGGTGTGGTTAAGATGATATAGAAGATGTAGGGTGTGGTTAAGATGATATAGAAGATGTAGGGTGTGGTTAAGATGATATATAGAAATTGTAGGGTGTGGTTAAGATGATATAGAAGATTTATGGTGTGGTAAAGATGATACAGAAGATTTAGGGTGTGGTTAAGATGATATAAATATGCAGAGTGTGGTTAAGATGATATTGAAGATGCAGAGTGTGGTTAAAATGATATAGAAGATGTAGTGTGTGGTTAAGATGATATAGAAAATGCAGAGTATGGTTAAGATGATATAGAAGATTTAGGGTGTGGTTAAGATGATATAGAAGATTTAGGGTGTGATTAAGATGATATAGAAGATGTAGGGTGTGGTTAAGATGATATAGAAGATTTAGGGTGTGGTTAAGATGATATAGAAGATATAGGGTGTGGTTAAGATGATATAAAAGCTGTAGGTTGTGGTTAAGATGATATAGAAGATTTAGGGTGTGGTTAAGATGATATAGAAAATGCAGAGTGTGGTTAAGATGATATAGAAGATGCAGAGTGTCGTTAAGATGATATAGAAGATTTAGGGTGTGGTTAAGATGATATAAAAGATGCAGAGTGTGGTTAAGATGATATAGAAGATGTAGGGTGTGGTTAAGATGATATAGAAGATGTAGGGTGTGGTTAAGATGATATATAAGATTTAACGTGTAGTCAAGATTATGTAGAAGATGTAGGGTGTAGTTAACGTTATATAGAAAATGTAGGGTGCAGTTAAGATGATATATAATATTTAAAATGTAGTTAAGATCATATAGAAGATGTAGGTTGTAGTTAAGTTGATATAGAAGATGTAGGGTGTTTTTACGATGATATAGAAAATGTAGTGTGTAGTTAAATTCATATTCAGGTGAAGCCTGTACTTTGTTTTCCTGTGTTGGTGAAGTGACAAGTTTGAGGACTTTTGATTCACAATCAGTTCATTTAAAGGTATGGATATGTAGAGAGTCTGTAGTTTACAGAGACAGACAGATCTCATACTAGGGATAAAAATATATTAAGACTTACAATGTGCTACATACAGAGGTGTAACTAGGTAGACAACATGCCCTGAGGTGTAACAAGATAGATAACATGCCTTGAGATGTAACTAGGAGGATAACATGCCCTTGGATTTAACTATATAGATAACATGCCCTGAGGTGTAACTAGGTAGATAACATGCCCTGAGGTGTAACTAGGTAGATAACATGCCCTTAGTTGTAACTAGGTAGATAACATGCCCTTAGTTGTAACTAGGTAGATAACATGCCCTGAAGTGTAACTATGTAGATAACATGCCCTGAAGTGTAACTATGTAGATAACATGCCCTGAAGTGTAACTAGGTAGATAACATGCCCTGAAGTGTAACTAGGTATATAACATGCCCTGGGGGTGTAACTAAGTAGATAATATGCCCTGGGGTGTAGCTAAGTAGATAATATGCCCTGGGGTGTAGCTAAGTAGATAATATGCCCTGGGGTGTAGCTAAGTAGATAATATGTCCTGGGGTGTTGCTAAGTAGATAATATGCCCTGGGGTGTAAATAGATGGATAACATGCCCTGGGGTGTAACTAAGTAGATAATATGTCCTGGGGTTTAACTAGGTAGATAACATGCCCTGGGGTGTAAATAGATGGATAACATGCCCTGGGTGACAAATTTAAAGTGAGAGATTTCACATTCTTTAAGGAGATACATGAATGTTGTTATAGTTTTTAGCTAACTATATGCTATTTTTAAAGAAATTCTTTTTTCTTTTAAGTATTTAGATTGTATATCATTAAAATTGTTTTTATGTAGTTTTGACTAGTTCAGTCAGTCAGTCAGTTCCCATGAGGAACTTTGCCTCCCTAACAGCAGTCCTGTAGGCCTCTCGGTTGTGAGCAAGATGCCCTGCTGCTGCTGTTGCATCCATTTGTAGATTATCAACCATGTCTTGCAGCCATCTTCACCTTGGTCTTTCTCTCTTTCTTTTTCCCATTATGTACCCTTCCAAGACGATCTTCTCTAGATTATCATGACATTTAATGTGTCCAAAATATTTAAGTTTTCTCTCTTTAATCCTCTTTACTAGCCAGCCTTCTTCAATATTAAGTTCTTGTAGTATGGACATATTTGTTATTTTTTGTTTCCAGGATATTTGAAGAACTCTTCTGTAGCATTTACATTCAAAGGAATTTATGTGTTTCTCAGCTGTTTTGTTAAGTGTCCAGGTCTCACAGGCATATGTTGCGTAGGTATGATGTTCTGTCTGTTCCTCTCCACAGCTTCTTTAGTTGTTTTATTTTCTGAAGAGTGACAGATGTCCTCCTTTTAATTTCCCTCATTGTATCTCCATTATTAGTTAGTTAACAATTCTTATATCTTATATCCTTCCCGTGCCATTAAATGTCACATAGGGCCTGCAAAGTAGTTCGCCAATTTTTCCTGTCCTCAGCGAGTCCTTCAACCTCATCAAAGGATTTTATGCCTGTTAATTTGGCCTCTCTTAATAATGTCCTCTTCAGAGTTTCATGCGGTCTGCCTCTTTTTCTTCGGCCTGTTGTGTTCCACTTGATAGCTTGTTTTGGGATTTTCTGATCAATTCTTCTCATCAAGTGACCAACATATGTCCATCTCCTTTTCCTCATCACCCATGAGACTGGTTGTTGTTCAGTCATCTGTCTTATCTCTGCATTGTTCTTGAATTCATTCCACTTGATGCCAAGTATTTTCCTTAGGCATTTGTTTTCAAATGAATCTAATTTCTTTTCTATTTCTTTAGTTGTTTTCCAGCTTTCGCATGCATAAATGAGGGTGGATATTACATTTGAATTGAATAGTCTTATCTTGGTTTTTGTGCTTATAACTTTTGAATTCCATATATTCTCAAGATTCTTGAAGATTGATGCTGCTTTTGCAATTCTGATTCTAACTTCCTTTCTAGTGTCACCATCCTGGTCTATGTAGCTGCCAAAGTATGCAAATTGATTGACTTCTGTCCCTTCTATGTGTATTTTTCCATTTTGATTGAGAGGAATTTTCATTATTTTTGTTTTGTCCTTGTTAATTTCAAGTCCTATTTTGCTAGCCATTGAAGACAGGCTGTCTGTTTTTTCTTGCATGGAATTCACATTATTACTGATGAGTTAACAATTACATAGAAATAATCTGAATATTTATTGAATTTTTCATATTTTAAAAATATTTTTAAAAATTTGCTTGAAAGTTATTTGTGACATTTTGTTACATTTTCAGTTCGAAATTTTTTTGGAGCACGCCAATTCCTAGACATGTACTCAGGACATCTTGTATGTGAATATTTGTCGTACGTCTGACCTTTGTGAACTGACAGGACATCTTGTGTGTGAATATTTGTCATACGTCTGTCCTTTGTGAACTGACAGGACATCTTGGGTGTGAATATTTGTCGTAGGTCTGTCCTTTGTGAACTGACAGGACATCTTGGGTGTGAATATTTGTTGTACATCTGTCCTTTGTGAACTGACAGGACATCTTGTGTGAGAATATTTGTCGTATGTCTGTCTTTAGTAAACTGGCAGGATAGCTTGTGTGAGAATATTTGTCGTATGTCTGTCCTTAGTGAACTGGCAGGACAGCTTGCATATGAATATTTGTTATATATCTGTCCTTAATGAACTGGCAGGATAGCTTGTGTGTGAATATTTGTTATATATCTGTCCTTAGTGAACTGGCAGGACAGCTTGCGTGTGAATATTTGTCATATGTCTGTCCTTAGTGAACTGACAGGATATCTTGTGTGTGAATATTTGTTGTACATCTGTCCTTTGTGAACTGACAGGACATCTTGTGTGAGAATATCTGTCATAAGTCTGTCTTTAGTAAACTGGCAGGATAGCTTGTGTGAGAATATTTGTCGTATGTTTGTCCTTAGTGAACTGGCAGGACAGCTTGTGTGTGAATATTTGTCGTATATCTGTCCTTAGTGAACTGGCAGGACAGCTTGTCTGTAATGTGCTTGGGTGTGCACACAAACACTCCCTCATTGCTCACTGTAAAGGTTTTATAGATTCAAAGTTGCATTAGAAGTTTGCCAATTTTAGGAGCTTTCTTGACTTGGAGTAACATTTTTGAGTCTTGACTCGTTACTTGAACATGAAAAATCAGGTCACATTACGAACAGCTTTCATGATGAATACTTTCTTATAAGTCATGTTATCAACATTAAATTCTGTTTTGCTGTAATACTGTTTTCTTGCATATAATATTTTTTAGTGTTATTTTAATGCTTTAATATCCAATCAACATTATTTTGCCATTAATTAACCTCTAATCAGTTCATTATAGGATAGTAAACAAATAATCTTGTAGCAATTAAAACCTGTAGTGATAAAAGCCTGAGAGATTGTAGTGGTAAAAGCCTGAGAGATTATAGTGATAAAAGCCTGAGAGATTGTAGTGATAAAAGCCTGAGAGATTGTAGTGATAAAAGCTTGAGAGATTTTAGTGATAAAAGCCTGAGAGATTGTGATGATAAAAACCTGAGAGATTACAGTGATAAAAGCCTGAGAGATTATAGTGATAAAAACCTGAGAGATTATAGTGATAAAAACCTGAGAGATTGTGGTGATAAAAACCTGAGAGATTGTGGTGATAAAAACCTGAGAGATTGTGGTAATAAAAACCTGAGAGATTACAGTGATAAAACCTGAGAGATTGTGGTGATAAAAACTTGAGAAATTGTGGTTATTAAAAACCTGAAAGATTGTAATGAAAAATGCCTGAGAGATTGTAGTGATGTTAATTTTTCAATGTTGATTCTTTGATCTTTCTTACATTGTATATGCTTTTCTACTCTTTGTCTTCCCCATGTGTGCCTTGTTAATGATTATGCAGCATTCACGTACAGTTTATGTCAGGGCAATCCAGAGAAAAGATAAAACTTACCTTGATGGGCTGGCCAAGTGGCACATGAAAAGATATACAAAATGCGGGCTGACTTCTAATATTCTATTAACCCACACCCTCAAAGATGATGATGATGATGATGATGAAGAGAAAGGACACAATATCCACTGCTAAATTAAAAGAATTATCCTTTAGAAAACAAGTGTCTTACTGTCCATCACTTTTGACTCAATTGTGAACTAACATTCATCTCTCACCTGTAACTATGGCACATGTGACTAGGTGGAGCCATTGTGTGTTTGTGTGTGTGTGTGTGTGTGAGAGAGAGAGAGAGAGAGAGAGAGAGAGAGAGAGAGAGAAGAGAGAAAGAAAGTTAAAAATAAAGAAAATTTTGATGCAGATCTTGTTTGACTTACATGAGTGATTTAGAAAGTTTAGCATTCAGCACTAAATGTATTATCCAACATTTATTTCTTGCATCATCATCATCATCATCATCATCATCATCATCATCATCATCATCATCATCATCATCATGCCATGTATGAAGGTTGGTGGAAATGAATCTCCAGCTGCCTCATCTTACTAGTGGACTCGGCCAGACTGTATCCCGTCTACTCTCCTATGTTATTCTTTAATCTTCGTCTTTGCCTTTCCTGCTTCTTCTTCTTCTTCTTCGTTCGCATTGTCTGTCTATACCTGCAGTCCTGTCTCTTGGATAAATTTCACTGTTTTTTGTAACTCATGTATGGAACCATAGAGTTTATCTTCTTTAGTGGTTTCACTGGGCCAGTAATTATTTCTCAGTGTGTCATAGTTGGTGCAGTTCTGGAGGATATGTTCCACAATTTGGGGCACCAGGGCACATGTACATAGATTAGTAGTACCAACCTTAAACTTTGTATACATATGACTTCGGAGTTGGCTGTGTCCTGTTCGGAGATGGAGATGGTGACTTGTTCCTTTCTGTTTAGCATGTGATAGTCATCATGTGGTGGTGTTTGTGGCTTCCTGTAGGTTTTTATCATGCTTTTCTTCTGATTATAGGTGATTGGTATGTCTGGTTGCTCCATTTCAGTGCCCTCTTTGGCCAGATGGTCAGCTTTCTCATTGCCTGGTATTCCACAGTGGGAGGGAATCCATTGCAAAGTGACTCCATGTTGTAAGCCAATTTTTGACAAGGCATCCTTAAGGTCTGGTAGTTTGTTGCACTGAAGAGCTTCCAGTACTGATCTTGCATCTGTGAGAATTACTACAGGACATGTATCAATTCTGGAGTCTAATAGTTTTTCAACTGCAGCAATAATTGCCCTAACTTCTGCATCAAAGTTGTTGCAGTATTTACCAGTGGGTATGGAAATCTTGTCAATGGTGTTGTTTGGATATTCAATATATGCTCCTGCCCCTCCATTCTCTATGGCATTATGTGCAGATCCATCTGTATACACACGTATCCAGGTGTCACATGGATATTTGTCATCTAGAACACTAAGTGTGGCTGTTGATCTTACAAGACTGCTCTGCATCTCACCATTTTGCACACCTTTCACTTCAGTCTGAATAGTTATTTGTGTATAATCTGCTTCTTTCCATGGTGTATGCTCTGGTACAGATGATAATGGAGCGACTACAGTTGGAAGGTCAGGTATCAGCTTACGCATACTCTTGGCCTGATGAATGAAGCTGCTTCTTTTAAGCCGTCCTAATGCCAAGTTATTGAATCTCTCCTTCAGGGGATGGCTTACAGAGCTAAGGAATTTTCCTCCCATGGTCATGACCTTTGTGTCTCTATGTTCCTTTAGCGGTTGAACACCAACTATTTGCTGCATTTCTACTATTGGTGTGGACCTCATGGCACCTGTGATAATCCGTAGTGACTGATTTTGAACCTTGTCTAGATTATGCAGCGTAGTGTTTGATGCTGTGCACCAAGATGTTGAGCCATATTCTAAATGTGGTAGAATACTTTGCTGATATACATTCTTGAGGATTCTTTCACTAGCTCCCCATGTGGTTCCACTCAATTTTCTTAATATGGCTAGTTTTCTTCTGGCTTTTGCTTCTGCACTGTTGATGTGTTGCTTCCAGGTCAGTTTTGAGTCAAGAGTCACTCTTAAGTAAGTGGGTTGGTTGTCCATCCTTAAGGGTATTTCATTTACAAAGATCTTACCTGCTTTCTGTTTAGATGAGAGGGTGAACAGAGTGGTACTTGATTTCTCTGTGTTGATACTTACACACCATTTGTTTGTCCATGATGTCAAGATGTTTGCTGCTCTTTGGAGTCTCTGTGTAGCAACTGTCGCATATTCATCTGTACACCACATGACCAGATCATCTGCATACAGTGCCGCTTTGATTCCATAGGGAAGTTCCTTGACCAGGTCATTAATGAATACAAGGAATAGTGTAGGCGAAAGGACTCCTCCTTGTGGTACACCGTGTCGCAGAAGTACTTTCTGGCTTTTGTGTCCATCCATTACTACTCTAGCTCTTCTATTGTGTAAATAGGACTTTATCCAGTTGTACAGTCTTCCATTCACATTGCAGTTTCTTAGTTTCCACAGCAGACCTTTTTTCCATACTTTATCAAAGGCTTTCTTCAGGTCTATCCACGCTGCTAGTACAAGGTTTTTCTCTTGGAATGCATCCTCAATCTCTTGAGAGAGATAGGTCACTTGATCTTCCATACTGTAGTACTGCCTAAATCCTGCTTGTTGTGGAACGAGAAGGTTTTCACTTTCTAGGTACCATTTTAGCCTCAGGTCAATGATGCGTTCCATCGTTTTGCATAGGCAGCTAGTGAGACTGATTGGCCTGTAGCTGGAGGCAGTATCACTGTTTTTCCCTGGCTTTAGCAGTGGTACCATGCTTGCTTCCTTCCAGATTTGAGGTAACTTACCTGTGCTCCAGCACATATTGAAAATATCCAACAGCTTTCCCATTGCTGCCGTTCCCAGGTTCTTGATCATTTCATTGGACACTCCATCTGGTCCTGGTGATTTCCTTGGTTTCAGTTTACTAACTGCTAGGTCTAACTCACTGCGTGTGATTGGTGCATCCATGACCTCCACTTTTCTGACTTGTTCCTCTTCTTTCTGTGGGTCAGTGCACACTGTACGCTCCTTCTCTGGATGGATATCAATGTTGCAGTCCTGTGCACACATGCGAGCAAAGTGATCTGCTACCTGCTTACCTGTAAGAGTTTTCCCATCCTCTATTAGTGTAACCTTTGTACTTCTTCCAGTACTCTCATCATTTAACTGTCTGATTAGTTTCCACAGTTTCCTTCCATCCTTTTCAAAGTTTAGGGACTCTGTTTTCTCTCTCCAACTTTCCCGTCTGGCTTGCAGCTTTGCTCTCTGAAATTTGGCCTTAGAATGTTGGTAATTATTGTGGTGTTCTTGGCATGGTCTATTTTCTGTTTGCTTTCGAGCTGCTTCCACGTCATCATGGAGTTTTCCCAGCTCACTAGACCAGTATGGTTTATAGTCCCTGCGAGCTCCTCTGGGAATGGTTTCACGAGCGGCCTGAAGGATACAAGCATTGAATTCCTTCACTATGCTGTTAATATCCTTACCTTCTATGGACAGCTGTCCCACCAGGATACCTGTACGATGTCTGTACATTGTCCAGTTTGCTTTTTTATAGTTCCATCTGGGGAGAGGGCTACTGGTGTTAAGGAGTTCATTTTCTATTGTCAGGAAGACTGGTCGATGGTCGCTACCTCCAAGTTGTTTTCCAACTTCATGTGTAATGTTCCACTTCAGATCTGGAGAGTGGAATGCCAGATCTGGTGTTGATTTTGTATGCCAAGCCCTTGAGTAAAATGTTGGGGGATCCATTGGCTGGTTGATCAGGAGAAGTCCATTATCATCCTGCCAGCTCTCAACTTCCTCTCCTCTCTTGTCTATGTGGTCATAGCCCCAGCTCTGGGAATGGCTGTTAAAATCACCACAGACCATCAGTCTCTCTTTGTGTGGGATTGTTCCTAAAGCAAGTGGGCGGTCATTAGGACAGTAATAGTTAAGGAGGTGGAAATCTGTATTATTACTTTTTAGATGGATCATCTGATATTCGGCTCCTTCCATGTACACTCCCACCTGACATGCACTGATGTTATTCTTAACAAGTGTGAGTACTCCTCCTTTTCTTCTGTCCTGTCGGTCTGATCTAAAACACTGGTAGCCTCTGATTTTAAAGGCAGCATCTTTGTTTAGGTGTGTCTCCTGTATGCAGCATATACTTACCTGCTCTGCAAAAAGTATGTTCTCTAGTTCCACCTTTTTGCTATAGCCATATCTAACACTGCTGACACCCTCAGCATTCCACTGCATTATTTTAAGTTCTTGCTTTTTGGCTGTTTTCTTCTGTTGTATTTTTTGGCCAGTAGCTCTACTCTCATGTCTCCTGACTCCACAAGATGAACTGAGAGAACCTCCAGTAGCATTGGGTGGACCCTTTCGAGGCAGGGGGCCCGGCACTGCACCTGCCTGGTTAGTCTTCACAGGGCGACCACCATGTTTGAAACCTGCAGATAGAGACATTTCATTAGCGATAATGTGTGTTACCCTGATTTTTGCGATGCGCCTTTTGGCTGGGTAACTCCGACTTCAGCACCTTTCCTTGCTAGGGCAGACTGTGGTCTTGCTCGGACTGCCATGAAGACAGTGTGGCTGGCCTGGCCAAAACTTTGTTTTCCAGCCTCTGGTGGCTGTACTTAAGCCCCTTCTCCATGTCAGATGGTTTTGAGACAGTTCCACAAAGACACTCTGACTCTGAGATGAGGAATCTGATGAGTGCTTCAACGATATCCATTCCCCGCCACCTATAGTCTACTGGCTCTGTTTTGTTTACATCATTCTGATAGCCATTGTTGTAAAGACCCATAGGCTTGTCACGTCCTGGATTCATTGGTTTCACACCAGACTTCCCTCATCCCCGCCAGAGATCTCCATGTCCCCGTCCGTCCACCAACCTGACATTACATTTTACAAAAATAACAATTACAATTAGTGTTGATTGCTACAAGTTTCTGGGCTACAGAGGTAGGTCAGAGTTTTTAAGCAAACAGATCTATGTTCCCTGTCTCACAAACACTATGTTAAGATAAGTGTGCTCTTAACACAGTTGTTCCCAGGGGGGCCTTTCCTGCTTGTTCCTTCCATCTTTCCTTCTAGTATGATCTTTGGTATATTATTGTGTCTTCTTGCTGCGACCAAAATATTTTGTGTTCTTGATTTTATTTTACAATTCTTTTCTTTTCTTGAAATGCTGGTAAATAATTTCCTAAATTTAGCAGCAGCAGATCTCCAGTTATATTCTCCTCTTTCTTTCATATGGAGCTAGGTCGCGCTAACCTTTGTTTACCTGGTGGTACTGTGGGCTGGTCTATGTCTTGTTGCCTCTTACTGGTTGTCCTTTACTTTTTCTTCAGGTGTGGTCTTTGTTGTAGAAATGTACTTATTCAGTGTGAGTGACTGGTTTAATTGTTTAATTCTTGTGATTTCTTTATTTCTCTTTTCATTTGATCTATATAACCTGGCATAGTGGAGGAGACTGGAAGGTACTTTCAGCAAAGACAGCGAGGGAGTTAAAGAAGACAGTGGAAGAGTTAAAGAAGACAGCGAGAGAGTTAAAGAAGACAGTGGGAGAGTTAAAGACAGCGAGGAAGTTAAGAAGATAGCAAGAGAGTAAAAGAAGACAGCAAAGGAATAAAAGAAGACAGCAAGGGAGTTAAAGAAGACAGCAAGGGAGGTAAAGAAGGAAGCGAGGGAGTTAAAGAAGGAAGCGAGGGAGTTAAAGAAGACAATGAAACATCTGATTCAGCAAATCAGTGTTCACTGGGGATACTAACGCTAGAGACAATGTTAGAACAGACGCTAGTTCAAGTGTGTGTTTTCCAGTCAGTTCTTTTCATATACCACAGGGGAGAGAGAAGTACTTGGGAATGTGCGGAGGATGGTCTTTGCGGTCGACACTGTGAAGATGTTTAAGCACAAGAGTCGTATCGGATCATGAGTGGGTTATAATGAATAGCTTATAGATCCAGAGTAGATCCAGATTATGAGTGGGTTATAACGGCTAGCATATAGATCCGGAGTAGATCCAGATTATGAGTGGGTTATAACGGCTAGCTTATAGATCCTGAGTAGATCCAGATTATGTGGGTTATAATGGCTATCTTATAGATCTGGAGTAGATCCAGATTATGAGTTGGTTATAATAGCTAGCTTATAGATCCAGAGTAGATCCAGATTATGAGTGGGTTATAATGGCTAGATTATAGATCCGGAGTAGATCCAGATTATGAATGGGTTATAATAGGTAGCTTATAGATCCAGATTATGAGTGGGTTATAATAGCTAGCTTATAGATCCGGAGTAGATCCATAATATGATTAGGTTATAACGGCTAGCTTATAGATCCAGAGTAGATTCATATTATGAGTGTTTTATAATAGCTAGCTTATAGATCCAGAGTAGATTCATATTATGAGTGTTTTATAATAGCTAGCTTATAGATCCAGAGTATTTTCAGATTATGAGTGTGTTATAATGACTAGCTTATAGACCCGGAGAAGATCAAGAATATGAGTGTGTTATAATGACTAGCTTATAGACCCGGAGAAGATCCAGATTATGAGTGGGTTATAATGACTAGCTTATAGATCCAGAGTAGATTCAGACTATGAGTGTGTTATAATGACTAGCTTATAGATCCGGAGAAGATCCAGATTATGAGTGTGTTATAATGACTAGCTTATAGACCCGGAGTAGATCCAGATTATGTGTGGGTTATAATGACTAGCTTATCGACCTGGAGAAGATCCAGATTATGAATGGGTTATAATGGCTAGCTTATAGATCCGGAGAAGATCAAGATTATGAGTGGGTTATAATGGCTAGCTTATAGACCCGGAGAAGATCCAGATTATGAGTGGGTTATAATGGCTAGCTTATAGACCCGGAGAAGATCCAGATTATGAGTGTGTTATAATGACTAGCTTATAGATCCAGAGTAGATCCAGATTATGAGTGGGTTTTCATAGGAAAAGGAAGACTGCCATTCTTGTTCAGGTAATTTAGATCCAACTCTAATTCTAAGCAGAGATATCTCGTCACACTGTGTTTATAAAAATCTTCTTCTTCTTCTTCTTCTTCTTCTTCCTCCTCCTCCTCCTCCTCTTCATCAGCTCCTCCTGGAGCTGCTGGTGTTCTTTGCAGCATAAGCTATGAAGACGTTGAGGCACAACATCATGTCGGTTTGGTAGCTGGTTATGGCAGCTATTTTCTTCATTCTTATTACTTGGCTGTGTGTGCAGATGTGTCTGTTGTATGTATGTGCAGCTGTGTGTAGTTGTCTGCATGTGCAGTTGTATGTGTTGTTTGTATATGCTGTTGTATGTGTTGTTTGTATATGCTGTTGTGTGTGTTGTTTGTATATGCTGTTGTGTGTGTTGTTTGTATGTGCTGTTGTGTGTGTTGTTTGTATGTGCTGTTGTGTGTGCTGTTTGTATGTGCTGTTGTGTGTGTTGTTTGTATATGCTGTTGTGTGTTGTTTGTATATGCTGTTGTGTGTGTTGTTTGTATGTGCTGTTGTGTGTGTTGTTTGTATGTGCTGTTGTATGTGTTGTTTGTATATGCTGTTGTGTGTGTTGTTTGTATGTGCTGTTGTGTGTGTTGTATGTATGATTAAGGAGAATGTGTACAAGGTCTGGACATTAGTCTGGGGGGAGGGAAGAATAAATCCACTACTACCTTCCATGTATGTCGTTAGAGGTGACTAAGGAGGTTGTGTGCAGGTCCAACAACTTTGTCATGTGGAAAAGTTCATGTTACAGAAACAGCAACAAATGACTGCAGCATAATTTTACATTTCATTGATAATTTTATTTATATAATGTAGTGCAGAACAATAGAAAAAAAAACCCATATATTACATATGTGACATTTCTATTTTCATTTTATTTGCTACTTTTAATTTAACCCTGACCTAAAGCTGGCTCTAAATTTTTAAAAATTCTTGATTATGTTTCCAGTTCATTATATCTTGTTTCTCTATAACTGAAATAACACTATTCATTTCCTTCACACAGTAGACAGTTTTTAAGATGGCATATCTTGAGTTTCATTCTGATATTAACAATGGTTGGATATTAGCAATGATTGAATATTAGCAATGATTGTAGATAATATAATTATATTTGCTTATGAGTGTTATTCTCTGAATTCATTGATGATTTAGACATGTGAAGGCTAATGTAGGACAGGGTTAATCAAAGCACAAGTATAAAAGTTTATATAATAAAATACTTATCATTTGAAAATATATTTTAAGAGTGTTTTCAAATATTTTGTTGCACAAATTTCATAATAAAATCTTTTTCATGATGTTTTTGCTGGGTTAATTATGTACAGTTTGAGATTTTTTTTCCCTGGAGAAACTTCCTGGCATATTTTTGATTTAAATATAAAATAGCAAAGAAATCAATCATTTTATTGTAATGATTCTAATGAAAACAGAGAACTGAAAACCCATTTTTCAAATTGTTAAAATTAAGACACCTGTTAGCATCCATTCTGTTGGTGTTACAACTCAATTCCTTCATTATTTGAGCTGATGTGTCCAAGGACAGTAACTTTAAAATTTTATTTTAGTAAACATATTCTCATTTAACAGTAGTAAAGTCAACTTCCCATTTCCCAAGGAAAACAAAAATTGCATGGACGCTTATTTACGACAGGTTACAGTTTCAATTCAGTTTTGTGTGTGTGTGTGTGTGTTGCACACCCAGTTTGAGCCTAGAGCTTGTATTAAGTTTTAATGTTTCTTATCTTATCTTATATCTTATATCCTTCCGTGCCATTAAACGTCACATAAGGCTCGAAAAGTAGTTCGCCAATTTTTCTGCGAGTTTCCATAACGATATATTTTTTTCCCATCTGGAGTCGCCTCTAGATAGGTCCCAGGATAAGGTTGTTAGCCTTATACCCAACTCCCGGTACATGATATGTAACAGGTCAAGCGGAATTCCGCTGATTTCTGCATGCCGGCGAAAGCGTTAAAAAAACGTCCGCCATCTTGCATCTTAATGTTTACTAGATCACATTTTGGTTTTCCTGAATAAATTCATATTCAGGTGAAGCCTGTACTTTGTTTTCCTGTGTTGGTGAAGTGACAAGTTTGAGGAATTTTGATTCACATTCAGTTCATTTAAAGATATGGATATGTGGAGAGTCTGTAGCTTACAGAGATAGACAGATCTCATACTAGGGATACAAATATATTAAGACTTACAATGTGCTACATACAGAGGTGTAACTAGGTAGATAGCATGCCCTGAGGTGTAACTAGGTAGATAACATGCCCTGGGGTGTAACTATATAGATAACATGCCCTGAGGTGTAACTAGGTAGATAACATGCCCTGGGGTGTAACTAAATAGATAACATGCCGTGAGGTGCGCCCCTGAGGTGTAGCTAGGTCGATAACATGCCTTGAGATGTAACTAGGTAGATAACATGCCTTGAGATGTAACTAGGTAGATAACATAGCTTTAGATGTAACTAGGTAGATAACATGCCTTGAGATGTAACTAGGTAGATAACATGCCTTGAGATGTAACTAGATAGATAACATGCCTTGAGATGTAACTAGATAGATAAAATGCCATGAGATGTAACTAGGTAGATAACATGTCCTATAATGTAACTAGGTAGATAACATGCCCTGGGGTGTAACTAGGTAGATAACATGCCCTGGGGTGTAACTAAGTAGATAACATGCCCTGAGGTGTAACTAAGTAGATAACATGCCCTGGGGTGTAGCTAAATAGATAATATTCCCTGGGATGTAGCTAAGTAGATAATATGCATTGGGATGTAGCTAAGTAGACAATATGCCCTTGGATGTAGCTAAGTAGATAATATGCTTTGGGGTGTAAATAGATAGATAACATGCCCTGGGATGTAACTAAGTAGATAATATGCCCTGGGATGTAGCTAAGTATATAACATGTCCTGGTGTGTAGCTAAGTAGATAATATGCCCTTGGATGTAGCTAAGTAGATAATATGCCCTGGGATGTAGCTAAGTAGAGAATATGCCCTGGGATGTAGCTAAGTAGATAATATGCCCTGGGATGTAGCTAAGTAGATAACATGCCCTGGGATGTAGCTAAGTAGATAATATGCCCTGGAATATAGCTAAGTATATAACATGTCCTGGTGTGTAGCTAAGTAGATAATATGCCCTTGGATGTAGCTAAGTAAATAATATGCCCTGGGATGTAGCTAAGTAGATAATATGCCCTTGGATGTAGCTAAGTAGATAATATGCCCTGGGATGTAGCTAAGTAGATAATATGCCCTTGGATGTAGCTAAGTAGATAATATGCCCTGGGATGTAGCTAAATAGATAACATGCCCTGTGATGTAGCTAAGTAGATAACGTGCCCTGGGTAACAAATTTAAAGTGAGAAATTTCACATTCTTTAAGGAGATACATGAATGTTGTTATAGTTTTTAGCTAACTATATGCTATTTTTAAAGAAAGTCTTTTTTCTTTAAAGGATTTAGATTGTATATCATTAGAATTGTTTTTCTGTAGTTTTGACTAGTTCAGTCATTCAGTCAGTTCCCGTGCGGAACTTTGCCTCCCTAACAGCAGTCCTGTAGGCCTCTCGGATGTGAGCAAGATGGCCTGCTGCTGATGCATCCATTTGTAGATTATCAACCATGTCTTGCAGCCACCTTCACCTTGGTCTTTCTCTCTTTCTTTTTCCCATTATGTATCCTTCCAAGATGGTCTTCTCTAGATTATCATGACGTTTAATGTGTCCAAAATATTTAAGCTTTCTCTCTTTAATCCTCTTTACTAGCCAGCCTTCTTCAATATTAAGTTCAAAGGCATTTATGTGCTTTTCAGCTGTTTTGTTAAGTGTCTAGGTCTCACACTCATATGTTGCGATGGGAAAGGTTCCTCTCCACAGCTTCTTTAGTTGTTTTACTTTCTGAAGAGCGACAGATGTCCTCCTTTTAATTTCCTTCACTGTATCTCCATTATTTGTTAACAATTACTTAGAAATAATATGAATTTTTATTTAATTTTTCATATTTTAAAGATAGTTTAAAAAATTTGCTTGAAAGTTATTTGTGACATTTTGTTACATTTTCAGTTCAACATTTTTTCTATTGCACGCCAATTCCTAGACATGTACTCAGGACATCTTGTGTGTGAATATTTGTCGTACGTCTGTCCTTTGTGAACTGACAGGATATCTTGTGTGTGAATATTTGTCGTACGTCTGTCCTTTGTGAACTGACAGGATATCTTGTGTGTGAATATGTCGTACGTCTGTCCTTTGTGAACTGACAGGACATCTTGTGTGTGAATATTTGTCGTATGTCTGTCCTTTGTGAACTGACAGGATATCTTGTGTGTGAATATTTGTCGTATATCTGTCCTTAATGAACTGGCAGGACAGCTTGTGTGTGAATATTTGTTATATATCTGTCTTTAGTGAACTGGCAGGACAGCTTGTGTGTGAATATTTGTTATATATCTGTCTTTAGTGAACTGGCAGGACAGCTTGTGTGAGAATATTTGTTATATATCTGTCTTTAGTGAACTGGCAGGACAGCTTGTGTGTGAATATTTGTTATATATCTGTCTTTAGTGAACTGGCAGGACAGCTTGTGTGGAATATTTGTTATATAACTGTCTTAGTGAACTGGCAGGACAGCTTGTGTGTGAATATTTGTTATATACTGTCTTTAGTGAACTGGCAGGACAGCTTGTGTGTGAATATTGTTATATATCTGTCTTAGTGAACTGGCAGGACAGCTTGTGTGTGAATATTTGTTATATAACTGTCTTAATGAACTGGCAAGGACATCTTGCGTGTGAATATTTGTCATATGTCTGTCTTTAGTGAACTGACAGGACAGCTTGTGTGTGAATATTTGTTATATAACTGTCCTTAATGAACTGGCAGGACAGCTTGTGTGTAAATATTTGTTATATAACTGTCCTTAATGAACTGGCAGGACAGCTTGTGTGTGAATATTTGTTATATAACTGTCTTTAGTGAACTGGCAGGACAGCTTGTGTGTGAATATTTGTTATATAACTGTCCTTAATGAACTGGCAGGACAGCTTGTGTGTGAATATTTGTTATATAACTGTCCTTAATGAACTGGCAGGACAGCTTGTGTGTGAATATTTGTTATATACTGTCTTAGTGAACTGGCAGGACAGCTTGTGTGTAATATTTGTTATATAACTGTCCTTATGAACTGGCAGGACAGCTTGTGTGTGAATATTTGTTATATAACTGTCTTTAGTGAACTGGCAGGACAGCTTGTGTGAATATTTGTTATATAACTGTCCTTAATGAACTGGCAGGACAGCTTGTGTGAATATTTGTTATATAACTGTCTTATGAACTGGCAGGACAGCTTGTGTGTGAATATTGTTATATAACTGTCTTTAGTGAACTGGCAGGACAGCTTGTGTGTGAATATTTGTTATATAACTGTCTTAATGAACTGGCAGGACAGCTTGTGTGTGAATATTGTTATATATCTGTCTTTAGTGAACTGGCAGGACAGCTTGTGTGTGAATATTTGTTATATAACTGTCTTTAGTGAACTGGCAGGACAGCTTGTGTGTGAATATTTGTTATATATCTGTCTTTAGTGAACTGGCAGGACAGCTTGTGTGTGAATATTTGTTATATCTGTCCTTAATGAACTGGCAGGACAGCTTGTGTGTAATATTTGTTATAACTGTCCTTAATGAACTGGCAGGACAGCTTGTGTGTGAATATTTGTTATATAACTGTCCTTAATGAACTGGCAGGACAGCTTGTGTGTAATATTTGTTATATCTGTCCTTAATGAACTGGCAGGACAGCTTGTGTGTGAATATTTGTTATATAACTGTCTTAGTGAACTGGCAGGACAGCTTGTGTGTGAATATTTGTTATATAACTGTCCTTAATGAACTGGCAGGACAGCTTGTGTGTGAATATTTGTTATAACTGTCTTAGTGAACTGGCAGGACAGCTTGTGTGTGAATATTTGTTATATATCTGTCTTTAGTGAACTGGCAGGACAGCTTGTGTGTGAATATTTGTTATATAACTGTCTTTAGTGAACTGGCAGGACAGCTTGTGTGTGAATATTTGTTATATATCTGTCTTTAGTGAACTGGCAGGACAGCTTGTGTGTGAATATTTGTTATATAACTGTCTTTAGTGAACTGGCAGGACAGCTTGTGTGTGAATATTTGTTATAATCTGTCTTTAGTGAACTGGCAGGACAGCTTGTGTGTGAATATTTGTTATATATCTGTCTTAGTGAACTGGCAGGACAGCTTGTGTGTGAATATTTGTTATATATCTGTCTTAGTGAACTGGCAGGACAGCTTGTGTGTGAATATTTGTTATATAACTGTCCTTAATGAACTGGCAGGACAGCTTGTGTGTAAATATTTGTTATATAACTGTCCTTAATGAACTGGCAGGACAGCTTGTGTGTGAATATTTGTTATATAACTGTCTTTAGTGAACTGGCAGGACAGCTTGTGTGTGAATATTTGTTATATATCTGTCTTTAGTGAACTGGCAGGACAGCTTGTGTGTGAATATTTGTTATATATCTGTCTTTAGTGAACTGGCAGGACAGCTTGTGTGTGAATATTTGTTATATATCTGTCTTTAGTGAACTGGCAGGACAGCTTGTGTGTGAATATTTGTTATATAACTGTCCTTAATGAACTGGCAAGGACAACTTGTGTGTGAATATTTGTCATATGTCTGTCTTTAGTGAACTGACAGGACAGCTTGTGTGTGAATATTTATCATATGTCTGTCCATTAGTGAACTGGCAGGACAGCTTGTCTGTAATGTGCTTGGGTGTGCACACAAACATTCCCTCATTGCTCACTGTAGAGGTTTTATATATTCAAAGCTGCAGGAAAAGTTTGTCAATTTTAGGAACTTTCTTGACTGAGGAGTGACATTTTTGAGTCTTGAGCCATTACATGAACATGGAAAATCAGGCCACATGATGAAACTTTCTTAAAATTCATGTTACCAACATTAAATTCTGTTTTGCTGTGATACTGTTTTCTTGCATATAATATTTTTTAGTGGTACTTTAATGCTTTAATATCCAGTCAACATTATTTTGCCATTAATTAACCTCTAATCAGTTCATTATAGGACAGTAAACAAATACTAGTGTAGCAATTAAAATCTGTATTGATAAAAGCTTGAGAGATTGTGGTGATAAAATCCTGAGAGATTGTAGTGATAAAATCCTGAGAGATTGTAGTGATAAATGCTTGAGAGATTATGGTAATAAAATTCTGAGAGACTGTAGTGATAAAATCCTGAGAGATTGTAGTGATAAATGCTTGAGAGATTATGGTAATAAAATCCTGAGAGATTGTAGTGGTAGAAACCTGAGAGATTGTGGTGATAAAAGCCTGAGAGATTGTAGTGGTAAAAACCTGAGAGATTGTGGTGATAAAAACCTGAAACACTGTGGTGAAAAATGCCTGAGAGATTGTAGTGATGTTAATTTTTCAATGTTGATTCTTTGATCTTTCTTACATTGTATATGCTTTTCTACTCTTTGTCTTCCCCATGTGTGCCTTGTTAATGATTATGCAGCATTCACGTACAGTTTATGTCAGGGCAATCCAGAGAAAAGATAAAACTTACCTTGATGGGCTGGCCAAGTGGCACATGAAAAGATATACAAAATGCAGGCTGACTTCTAATATTCTGTTAACCTGAACCCTCAAAGATGATGATGATGATGATGATGATGAAGAGAAAGGACACAATATCCACTGCTAAATTAAAAGAATCATCCTTTAGAAAACAAGTGTCTTACTGTCCATCACTTTTGACTCAATTTTGTACTAACATTTATCTCTCACCTGTAACTGTGAAACATGTGACTAGGTGGAGCCATTGTGTGTGTGTGTGTGTGTGAGAGAGAGAGAAAGAGAGAGAGAGAAAGAGAAAAAGAGAGAGAAAAAAGTTAAAAATAAAGAAAATTTTGATGCAGATCTTGTTTGACTTACATGAGTGATTTAGAAAGTTTAGCATTCAGCACTAAATGTATTATCCAACATTTATTTCTTGCATCATCATCATCATCATCATCATCATCATCATCATCATCATGCCATGTATGAAGGTTGGTTGAAATGAATCTCCAGCTGCCTCATCTTACTAGCGGACTCGGCCAGACTGTATCCCGTCTACTCTCCTATGTTATCCTTTAATCTTCGTCTTTGCTTTTCCCGCTTGTTCCTTCCATCCTTCCTTCTAGTATGATCTTCGGTATATTATTGTGTCTTCTTGCTGCAGCCAAAATATTTTGTGTTCTTGATTTTATTTCACAATTCTTTTCTTTTCTTGAAATGCTGGTAAATAATTTCCCAAATTTAGCAGCAGCAGATCTCCAGTTATATTCTCCTCTTTCTTTCATACGGAGCTAGGTCGCGCTAACCTTTGCTCACCTGGTGGTACTGTGGGCTGGTCTATGTCTTGTTGCCTCTTACTGGTTGTCTTTTTACCTTTTCTTCAGGTGTGGTCCTTGTTCACCTGGTGGTACTGTGGGCTGGTCTATGTCTTGTTGCCTCTTACTGGTTGTCTTTTTACCTTTTCTTCAGGTGTGGTCTTTGTTCACCTGGTGGTACTGTTGGCTGGTCTATGTCTTGTTGCCTCTTACTGGTTGTCTTTTTACCTTTTCTTCAGGTGTGGTCTTTGTTTACCTGGTGGTACTGTGGGCTGGTCTATGTCTTGTTGCCTCTTACTGGTTGTCTTTTTACCTTTTCTTCAGGTGTGGTCTTTGTTGTAGAAATGTACTTATTCAGTGTGAGTGACTGGTCTTAATTGTCTAATTCTTGTGATTTCTTTATTTCTCTTTTCATTTTATCTATATAACCTGGCATAGTGGAGGAGACTGGAAGGTACTTTCAGCAAAGACAGCGGGAGAGTTAAAGAAGACAGTGGAAGAGTTAAAGAAGACAGTGAGAGAGTTAAAGAAGACAGTGGGAGAGTTAAAGACAGCGAGGAAGTTAAGAAGATAGCACGAGAGTAAAAGAAGACAGCAAAGGAATAAAAGAAGACAGCAAGGGAGTTAAAGAAGACAGCAAGGGAGGTAAAGAAGGAAGCGAGGGAGTTAAAGAAGGAAGCGAGGGAGTTAAAGAAGACAATGAAACATCTGATTCAGCAAATCAGTGTTCACTGGGGATACTAACGCTAGAGACAATGTTAGAACAGACGCTAGTTCAAGTGTGTGTTTTCCAGTCAGTTCTTTTCATATACCACAGGGGAGAGAGAAGTACTTGGGAATGTGCGGAGGATGGTCTTTGCGGTCGACACTGTGAAGATGTTTAAGCACAAGAGTCGTATCGGATCATGAGTGGGTTATAATGAATAGCTTATAGATCCAGAGTAGATCCAGATTATGAGTGGGTTATAACGGCTAGCATATAGATCCGAAGTAGATCCAGATTATGAGTGGGTTATAACGGCTAGCTTATAGATCCTGAGTAGATCCAGATTATGTGGGTTATAATGGCTATCTTATAGATCTGGAGTAGATCCAGATTATGAGTTGGTTATAATGGCTAGCTTATAGATCCAGAGTAGATCTAGATTATGAGTGGGTTATAACGGCTAGCATATAGATCCGGAATAGATCCAGATTATGAGTGGGTTATAATGGCTAGCTTACAGATCCAGAGTAGATCAAGATTATGAGTGGGTTATAATGGCTAGCTTATAGATCCAGAGTAGATCCAGATTTTGAGTTGGTTATAATGGCTAGCTTATAGATCCAGAGTAGATCCAGATTATGAGTGGGTTTTAATGGCTAGCTTACAGATCCAGAGTAGATCCAGATTATGAGTGGGTTATAACCGCTAGCTCATATATCGGGAGTATATCCAGATTATGAGTGGGTTATAACGGCTAGCTTATAGATCCGGATTAGGTCCAGATTATGAATGGGTTATAATAGGTAGATCCAGATTATGAGTGGGTTATAACGGCTAGCTTATAGATCCGGAGTAGATCCATAATATGATTAGGTTATAACGGCTAGCTTATAGATCCAGAGTAGATTCATAGTATGAGTGTTTTATAATAGCTAGCTTATAGATCTAGAGTCATCATCATCATCAGGTGCCGTGCCGACTGGTGTTGGCTATTATGCTTCTCCAGAGTACCCGATCCTTCATGCAGGCCATCAGTTCAGTTGGTGATCTCCTCTCACACCATCCCGTCATACTGTCCAGTATCATTTCTCTTGGTCTTCCTCTTGATCTTCTTCCTTCTATTTTTCCTGTTGTTATAATATTTTCAATGCCCCCTCTTCTCATTGCATGTCCTATGAAAGTACATTGTCTTTCTCTTATCTTTCTGACAAGGTTTTTTGTCTCTCCAGCTCTTCTCATACATTCTTCACTAGTTATTTTTTGCTGTCCAGGGGATTCGCAACATTCTTCTAATAAACCACATTTCTGCTGCTTCCAATGATTTTTGTGCAGAGTTGCCTATTGTCCATGATTCACTTCCATATAACAAGATTGGTTCAATATAGCATTTTAGGACTCGTTTTCTAACATTTATTGATAAAGATGTGTTAGCTAATATGTTTCTCATTCTCTGAAATGCAGTCTTTGCTTGGCCTATTCTGTTCCTAATTTCTGCTTTGCATTTCCCATCTGAAGTTATTACTAGATCCAGAGTATATTCAGATTATGAGTGTGTTATAATGACTAGCTTATAGACCTGGAGAAAATCAAGAATATGAATGTGTTATAATGACTAGCTTATAGACCCGGATAATATCCAAATTATGTGTGTGTTATAATAGCTAGCTTATAGATCCAGAGTAGATTCATATTTTGGGTGTTTTATAATAGCTAGCTTATAGATCCAGAGTAGACTCATATTATGAGTGGGTTATAATAGCTAGCTTATAGATCCAGAGTAGATTCATATTATGAGTGGGTTATAATAGCTAGCTTATACATCCAGAGTAGATTCATATTATGAGTGGGTTATAATGACTAGCTTATAGATCCAGAGTAGATTCACATTATGAGTGGGTTATAATAGCTAGCTTATACATCCAGAGAGATTCATATTATGAGTGGGTTATAATAGCTAGCTTATAGATCCAGAGTAGATTCAGATTATGAGTGTGTTATAATAGCTAACTTATAGATCCAGAGTAGATTCATATTATGAGTGTTTTATAATAGCTAGCTTATAGATCCAGAGTAGATTCATATTATGAGTGGGTTATAATAACTAACTTATAGATCCAGAGTAGATTCATATTATGAGTTGGTTATAATAGCTAGCTTATAGACCCGGAGAAGATCAAGAATATGAGTGTGTTATAATGACTAGCTTATAGACCCGGAGAAGATCAAGATTATGATTGGGTTATAATGATTAGCTTATAGACCCAGAGAAGATCCATATTGTGAATGGGTTATAATGGTTAGCTTATAGATCCAGAGTAGATTCATATTATGAGTATGTTATAATGACTAGCTTATAGACCCGGAGAAGATCCAGATTATGAGTGGGTTATAATGACTAGCTTATAGACCCGGAGTAGATCCAGATTATGTGTGGGTTATAATGACTAGCTTATAGACCCAGAGAAGATCCAGATTATGAGTGGGTTATAATGTCTAGCTTATAGATCCGGAGAAGATTCAGATTATGAGTGGGTTATAATGGGTAGCTTATAGACCCGGAGAAGATTCAGATTATGAGTGGGTTATAATGGGTAGCTTATAGACCCGGAGAAGATTCAGATTATGAGTGGGTTATAATGGGTAGCTTATAGACCCGGAGAAGATTCAGATTATGAGTGGGTTATAATGACTAGCTTATAGATCCAGATTATGAGTGGGTTATAATGGCTAGCTTACAGATCCTTTCAATCGCGGGAAAAAACAGTGGAAGAGACTGGGAGATTAAAGTGCCTGAAGGATGTGACCAGGTCACAGGAAAAAGAAGACTGCCATTCTTGTTCAGGTAATTTAGATCCAACTCTAATTCTAAGCAGAGATATCTCGTCACACTGTGTTTATAAAAATCTTCTTCTTCTTCTTCTTCCTCCTCCTCCTCCTCTTCATCAGCTCTTCCTGGAGCTGCTGGTGTTCTTTGCAGCATAAGCTATGAAGACGTTGAGGCACAACATCGTGTCGGTTTGGTAGCTGGTTATGGCAGCTATTTTCTTCAGTCTCAGATTGGAGCTAATAAGAATGAGGTGTGCAGTGCTTCTTTATGAGACTCCACCACCATGGGGACTTTAGCGACCCTTGCCCCATTAGACAGGCTAGGTCTGTTACTGGGGGTACCATCGGAGAGGTTGGACAGGGTCTTGGTGAGCTGTGGGTCGCTGATTATCAAATAAGACAGCGTCGTTTTATTTCCAGCACACAAATCCTTGAATTCCTTACACAAGATCGTAAATGAACGCATCATGGCTGAATCTGACAACAGCTTGTCTACAACGGAACTTTGTCAGGGGACAATAAACAACAGACAAGGACCGTAGAAAGTCTACAGTCTAAACCGACATACATAAACAGCTGTTTCCACGAAACTGTTATTTTCTTGAGATCTTTTTCCAATTCAAGCAGTTTCATTAGGCTGGCCATACAATGTTACCGGTCCTAAGACAATCAAACATCTCCATGGTTACTAATAAAAACCCTTTTGAAACAACATTCACCCAGATTCTGTGCTGTCAGCGCCAAACATGGACACCCACCAAATACCACGACAGAAAGATAACAACATGCCAGCTTAGGAAAAAATGGTAAACAAGACAAGAAGGGATCAAACGGGAAATGAAATAATCCGGCAGATAGTGAGAACAACACCTGTCAAGGACCACATCGAGAACGAGAGAATTAAGTGGTTCGGGCGTTTGATTCGCGCGAATCCAGAAAAAAAAGTAGCGGGGCGGGCATACAACACAAAAGAATCTGGACATAGGGTGCGAGGACAACCATGGAAAAGTTGGATAGATGGAGTGAAAGACACTCTGAGGGAACATAGCAGCAACCCAGGCCTCTCACCTGACTCAACCCAGGCCTCTCACCTGACTCAACCCAGGCCTCTCACCTGACTCAACCCAGGCCTCTCACCTGACTCAACCCAGGCCTCTCACCTGACTCCAGACTGCTGTCTGTAACTACCTGCCAGGCTAATGGAGTGAGCAGTCAGATAGAAAGATAGAGAGTCAGATAGAGAGTTAATGTTTCTGTGGAGTGAATGTTTGTATGATCAGATTTGGAGTGAATGTTTGTACGATCAGATTTTTAGTAAATATTTCTATGGAGTGAATGTTTGAATGTTTGTGTGATCAGATCTGGAGTGAATGTTTGTATGATCAGATTTGGAGTGAACATTTCTATGGAGTGAATGTTTGTATGATCAGATTTGGAGTGAACATTTCTATGGAGTGAATGTTTGTATGATCAGATTTGGAGTGAATATTTCTATGGAGTGAATGTTTGTATGATCAGATTTGGAGTGAATGTTTGTTGACAAAAGCGTGAGACACTGAAGTTAATATCTGATACTGAAACACTTTCACACGGAAGTAATATTGTCTTGAATACTGCTTTTATATGAATTATAACATAAAAAAACTGCGAGTCTTATATAACAACATCTGAGGCTGTGAACATGTGAATCTGTGAGCAAAATACAGTGAACAACTACATTAACATTTTGATATAACAACCAGAAAATGTAGTTTGATTCTCATATTCCCATCTCCCACATCCACCCTCCTCTTAAATCTTGCTATATTTAGCACGTACTAGCGATGGCGTTTGTCCGGAACAGTTTGTAGGTCAAAAGTTGTCCTACCTGATTTCAAATAGCGATTTAAGAAAAAATCTGATTACCTGGTAAGTGTGGGAGGCTCCATTTTCTAGGAAAAGGTTGACTTTCTTTGCTAGCACGGTTCTAAGAGCAAGTGTTTATGTATGAGTGTATGTGTATGTCAGCGTGTGTGCATGTGTTTTCTAAAGTTGATAAGAGAGACAATCATCCGACAAAAATGAACAAGTCTGAGAATCCACTTGTTTACTGTTTCAAACAAATTAAACTTGTTCACTTTGACCAGTTTATGGTGTGTGTTTGTGTATGTTTATATGTGCAGTTGTGTGTGGCTGTTTGTATGTGCAGTTATGTGTGTGTTTATACCTGCAGTTGTGTGTGTGTGATTGTATGTGCGTTGCGTGTTGTTCTTTGTATCTGCTGATGTCTGTGTTTGTTTGTTTGTGCAGTTGTATGTGGTTGTTTGTTTGTGCAGTTGTGTGTGCTGTTGTATGTGCAGTTGTGTGTGTTGTTTGTTTGTGTAGTTGTGTGTTGTTGTGTATGGCAGTTGTATGTTGTTTGTATATACAGTTGTGTGTGTTTTATGTATGTGTAGTTGTGTATGTGCATTTGTGTGTGGTTGTTTGTATGTGCAGTTGTGTGTGGTTGTTTGTTTGCACATTTGGGTGTGCATTGTTTGAATGCGCAGTTGTGTATGTAATTTTTGCATGTGCAATTGTGTGTGTTGTTTGTATGTGTAGTTGTGTGTGAATGTTTGTGCATGCAGTTGTTTGTTTGTGCAGTTGTTTGTGGGTATTTGTATGTGCAGTTGTGTTAGTGTTGTTTGTATCTGCAGTTGTGTGTTGTTTGTTTGTGCAGTTGTGTGGTTTTTTGTATGTTCAGTTGTGTTTGGTTGCTTGTTTGTGCAGGTGTTTATGTTTGTCGTTTGTATGTGTAGTTATGTGTGTTTTTGTATGTAGATGCAGTTGTGAATGTTTGTATGTACAGATGTATGTATCTGCAGTTGTATGTGGCTGTGTGTGCAGTTGTGTGTGTTGTGTGTATGTTCAGCTGTGTGTAGTTCTTTGCATGTGCTGTTGTATGTGTTGTATGCATGTGCAGTTGTGTGTGTTTTTGTATGTGCAGTTGTGTGTGATTGTTCGTATCTGCAGTTGTGTACTGTTGTTTGTTTGTGCAAGTGTGTGTGGTTATTTGTATGTACAGTTGTGTGTTTTTTGCATCTTCAATTTTGTGTGGTTGCTTATTTGTATTTGTTTGTGTTTTTTGTTTGTACCTGCAGTTATGTGTGTTTTCGTATACATGTCCAGTTGTGTGTGTGTTTGAATCTACAGGTGTGTGTATGTGCAGTAGTACGTGGCTGTATGTGCAATTTTCTATTGTTTGCAGGTGTAGTTGTGTGTACTGTTTGTATGTGCGTGTATGTGGTGTTTGTCAGTGATTGTGTGTATGTTTTTTGTATGTGCAGATATATTTTTTTGTATTTGAAGTTGTGTGTGTTGTTTGTCTGTGCAATTGTGTGTTTATTGCTTATATGTGCAATTGTTCATGTGGTTATTGTATGTGCAGCTGTGTGTAGGTGTTTGAATGTGCAGTTGTATGTGTTGTTTGTATGTGCAGTTGTGTGTATTTGTTTGTATGTGCAGTTGTGTTTTTATATGTATATGCCCATTGTGTGGTTGTTTGTATGTACATTTGTGTGTTGTTTGTATTTGCAGTTGTGTGTGATGTCTGTATGTGCAAATGTGCTTGTTGTTTGTAAGTACAGTAGAGAGTGGTTGTGTGTATGTGGAATTGTGTGGTGTTTGTCTGTGCAGTTGTGTGTCTTTTGTTTGTTTATACAGTTGTGTGTGTTGTTTGTATGTGCAGTTTTGTGTGTTGTTTGTTTATTCAGTGTGTATGTTGTTTGATTATTAAGTTGTGTGTATGTTGTTTTTATGTGCAGTAGTTTGCGTTTTGTTTGTACATGCAGTTGTGTGTGTTGTCTGTATTTGTAGCTATGTTTGTATTTTTTTGTATAGTAATTGTGTATGTTTGTTTTTTATTTTGAGTACTATATGTGTTGTTTGTATGTGTAGATATGTGAGGTTTTTGTGTGTGGCTGTTTGCATGTACAGTTGTCTGTGATTGTTTATATGTGCATTTTTTTTGTTTGTCGTATGTGTAGGTGTGGTTTTGTATGCATGTGCATTTGTGTGTGTGTTTGTATGTATAGTTTTGTGTATGTGCAGTTGTACCTGGCTGTATATGCAGTTGTGCGTGTTGTTTGTATGTGCAGTTATGTCTGTTGTATGTACGTGCAGCTGTGTGTAGTTTCTTGTATGTGCAGTTGTGTGTGTTGTTTGTATGTGCAGTTGTGTGTGGTTGTTTTAATGTGCAGTTATGAGTGGTTGTTTTTTATGCAGTTTGTTGTGTTGTTTGTATGAGCGGTTATGTTAGTGGTTGTATGTATGTGCAGTCATGTGTGCGTTTTTGTATTTGCAGTTGTGTGTATGTACAGTTGTACGTGGCTGTATGTACAGTTGTTTTTGTGGTTGTTTGTATGTGCATTTGTGTGTGTGGTTGTTTGTGTGTGCAGTTTTGTGTGGTTGCTTGTATATGCAGTTGTGTGTGGTTGTTTGTATGTGCAGTTGTGTGTATGTGTATGTATGGTATGATGGTGTGTGTGTTCACCACTATGATTAAGAACTTGATAAACTGCTGAATCATTCTTAATGCTTTCCATGAACTAAACTCGACACTCAAAGGTCGTATAAAGTTTAAGGTGTCTCCGTTGTTTTTTAAAGAGTCATTCCTTGGCTTCTGGAAAATATGTGTATGTACATGTCCATACAGAACATAGTTTGTTTCTCATCATGCAGGCATCACATTCTAGTTTATTTATATCTAATTTAATTTACCTGAGAGTTGTAAATAGACGAATGTGTAAATTAGCGTACATAGTAAAAGCGGAGACGTAACGGATGTGCAGGTCTTTGTGATTTAAACATATGTTTAGAGCATATCCATCCATCCATCCATCCATCCATCCATCCATCCATCCATCCATCCATCCATCCATCCATGTCCTTGGTCGGCGATAGACTAAGTATTCACCTCTCAGTACGCCCTGCGGCATCTTCCAGGGCAGCAACAAATGCTCTCCACTTCTCACGGTCTGTAGCCAGCCTTTGTTTTGTGCCTCAGCTGTGCTGCTTGTTACTCACTCTGCTTCTATAATTCTCATGATTATTAGAGTAATAAATCGCTGTTGGCGAGATTCTTCATCTGCCGTGCGTGGAGCGGTGCTCCTCCCGGCCAATGAAGAAAGGAGCAAATGAGGTTGCCGCGCAGCATCACTGCGGAAAAGGTAGTAGAAAGGATAAAGCGAAGCAAGCAATCAAATCACGGCACCTCTTGTCTGGAGGTCGGCCACGTCCTGAGTGCAGTCATATCGGGTGAAATGCATGAACCGGCTTGTCCCAGAGGTTAAGACACTGCTGGCGAGACTCTTCAAATGCCGCGCGTGGAGTGAAGCTCCTCCCGGTCAAGGAAGAAAATGCGGAAAAGAAATAAAGGTTGCTGTGCGGAGCCGATGTGAAAGGTGGTGGAAAGGATAAAGTGAAGTTTAATCGGTATGTCTAGTAGTATCGCTACGAGAGCTATACCACGGCACCTCTGCTCTAGAGGCCGGCCACGTCCGAAATACAACTACACTGGTGAAATATGCCTAAACCGGCATACACCAGGGGTGGAACTTGATGGCTAGACATGTCATGCCACCTCCGCTCTAGAGGTCGGTCACGCCTGATATACACCCATACTGGTGAATTTTGCCTAAACCGGCTCACACCAGGGGTGAATCTTGAAGGCTATGCATGTCACAGTACCTCTGCTCTAGAGGTCGGTCACGTCCCAAACACGCCCATACTGGGATAATATGCCTAAACCGGCTCAACCCAGGGGTGGAAGTCACTAGTGGCGAGGATTCGTCCTCCTGGACAAAAGCTCCATCCTGGTCACAACTAGGAAGGGTAGCGGCCACGACCGCAAAATGCTGAAGTCGGAGACACTGGACCAGGGAAGTCTAAATAGGCAACCACCTCTCACCCGGCGGGGATGTTTGCGTAATCTAATCACGCTGAGGTTTTCCGGTGAGAAATTCCAACTCTGGACTGGATGGGCAACCACCTCCTACCCGGCGGTGATACACGGGTATATCAAAACACGTCGAGGTTTTCCGGTGAGAAGGTCCAACTCTGGCATGGGTAGGCTACCGCCTCTCACCCAGCGGGGATGCACTGATATCCTAAAGACGTCGAGGTTTCCGGTGAGAAAGTCCAACCCTAGACTAAACCGGTGCAATGAAAACCACTGTGTCACGCAATCCCGCTTCTGAGACCCACCAAGAATACAGGCTAAAGCACTGTGAAACTCTGAATCCCTTGTGGTCCTCTCGTGGATCTCGTGTGGTCCTTTCGGGGACCACACAGGAGACCACGGGACCTAACGAGGACCGCAGGCGTAAATTCAGTAGGATCACAGTGCGGTCTTGGTGGTAGAAGCGAACGAAGAAGAAGAAGAAGAAGAAGAGTAGTAATAAATCTAGAAAAAAAACCGCATTCATGGCTGAAAGTGTTTAAATTCTCAAAATTCCCCATACACGGGAACCTAATTTCTGAATCTACATGGACACACACACTGAACTAAAAGTGGAAATGTTCTTCATGCTAGCACCCATTACACAGAACTTGTAAGAACCTAACGCGTCACCCTCTTAAAAAACATAATACTTGTAAAAGTATTATGGTAGGTTTAGATGTGCACTCCACCCGTTTACCCGACACACCTGGTCTTAAGGCGTTTCCTAGGAAAATATGTTTGCGGTAATTCTGTGCTAAAAATACTTTTTTCGTTTTAATACTGGAAAAATCTTTCATCCATCCTTGTTTTATAAATATTCTGTGTTGTACGAACAGATGATCTGTTCTGATTTCAGAGAAAGGGCAATATTCTCATTTTCTGGAGAAAGTTACACGCTGTCTTTGGGCCCAGTTTCAGACTCTGCGCTGTTGTATGTACTGAAACCATTTGTGAAATGTAACTAGTGAGAACAAGCACCATCGGTGACTGTTGCTTCTCTAAGGTATTTGTTGGTTCTTTAAGGTAAATAACGTTTTTGTTGGTTCTTTAAGTTAAATACAGTTTTTGCTGTTTTTTTTAAGGTAAATAACGTTTTTGGTGGTTCTTTAAGGTAAATGACGATTTTTGGGGGGTTTAAAAAGGTGTATATATATGTATTTTTTTTGGTTCTTTAAAGTAAATAACGTTTTTTTGTACTTTAAGGTAAATAAAGATTTTGTTGGTTCTAAAATGTAAATAGTTTTCTTTTGGTTCTTTAGGTAAATAACGTTTTTGTTGATTTTTTAAGGTAAATAAAGTTTTTTAGTTCTTTAAATAACGTTTTTTTATATCTTTAAGGTATATGATTTTTTATTGGTTCTTTAAGGTAAAAAAAATTTTTTTGTTAGTCTTTTAAAAATATTTTAAAATTATATTTAAAAAAAAACAACAGCAGCAACAACAACAACAACAACAACAACAACAACAACTACTACTACTACTACTACTACTACTACTAATACTACTACTACTACTACTACTAATACTACTACTACTACTACTACTACTACTACCATTATTACTACTAATATTATTTGTACTAATATTCAATATTTGACATTTGATTGACTACCTTATTGTATTGAACTCTGTTTACATCTTTATGTTTCTGTTTTGCTAAAGAAAACATATATATACAATTATTTAGTTGTTTAAGCTGAACCGAAACTTTGATATTCTTGACGGCTGAAATGTGAAGATGAAGTTAGCAATGTGGGCGTTTCAGGCACAGTACAAAGTGCGAAAAGAATAAACAAAATGGACAGATAATAACATGCATGTTAATCCTTGAACTCCAATCAGGAGAAGAAAGATTCCTGTGATCTAGAGTTCCATGCTCCACGTAAAGAAGAAGACAATCTTTATCAGACTTACAAGGAGTATGTTGTTAGTTCGCATGCTTTCCTTGGCGTGCTGGAAAACTAGAAGATCATGTGGTCAGCGTCATGGCTTGCAAAGCTGCCTGGGCAGTGAGTGCTCTTATCACTATGCCACTCATGTGCCCTCTGTGACTCGAGCATGTGGGTTTATGACCGCTGATTTGGGAGAACTACAAACAAGGCAGCTGAAATATGTATCAATGAGGAAAAACTGGAAGAAGTGGAGAGTTTTGAATATCTTGGATCACTGCTAACTAATAATGGAGATACACTGAGGGAAATTAAAAGGAAGACATCTATCACTCTTCAGAAAGTAAAACAACTAAAGAAGCTGTGGAGAGGAACAGACAAAACTACAAAAGTAAGATTTTTAAGGGCATGCATCTTTCCCACCGCAACATATGCCTGTGAGACCTGGACTCTTAACAAAACAGCTAATAAACACATAAATGCCTTTGAGTGTAAATGCTACAGAAGAGTTCTTCAAATATCATGAACATAAAAAAGAACAAATATATCCATACTACAAGAAGTTAATATTACAGAAGGCTGGATAATAAAGAGGATTAAAGAGAGAAAACTTAAATATTTTGGACACATTAAACGTCATGATAATCTAGAGAAAACCGTCTAGGAAGGGTACATAATGGGAAACAAAAGAGAGGAGGACAAGGCGAAGATGGCTGCAAGACATCGTTGATGATCTGCAAATGGATGTATCAGCAGCAGGCCATCTTGCTCACAACCGAGAGGCCTACAGGAGTGCTGTTAGGGAGACAAAGTTCCGCAAGGGACATGCAAATGGATGAATGACAAACTGATTTATCAACAATTTAACCTCCTTCAAAACTGCTGTACAGAACTTGAACTTTATAAAGTTTTTCGTTTACGTTAATGTGTTACTTGAAAAGTAAAACTGTAGTGTTTGAAGTTGACGGCTTAACTTCACATCTACAAAACTGTGGTATTGTCAGTTGATGGCTTAAGTTCACATCTGTAAATCTTTGATATTGTACGTTGATCTTTTAACTTCACGTAAGTTTATATTTTTTAAAAACATAAATCATTTTAATTTGATTTCTCGACAGAAAAATAATAATGGAGAAAAAGCTAAATTTTTTGCTGATGGGGAAAACTGGACAAGGCAAGAGCAGGACTGGGAACTCGTTACTGAACAGAAGAGCTTTCAAAGGATCTGCCAGTTGGACGTCAATAACAAAAGAAGTTGATTATAGTTTTGGTCGCTTTGGAGACGAGTATGTTCTATTGGTCGTTGACGGCCCAGGCCTACAAGACACCGACGTGAACAAGGCCCAAGATAAAGAAGAAACGGCCCAGCTCTTGGCCCAGGATAGAGAAGCAGCTGCCAAGAACATGGACAAGGCCCTAGCCATGTGTTATGGTGGGGTTGATGCTTTTCTGTTTGTCACAAAGTTCGACTGCCGATTCACTAACGAAGACAAAGCTACACTCCATGACCTGAAACGTATCTTCGGAGAGGACTATATCAATCACATCATTGTGGTCATGACTGGAGGAGACTCATTTCAGAACGCAATGGAAGAAGAAAACGATGGTGAAGAAAATGGCATTACTTTCCATGATTGGTGCAAGAAACAGAAAGGAGAACTTCACCAGCTGTACAAAGATTGCAATGGGAGATTTGTGTTGTTTAATAACTTCGAGAAGGATAGAGAGAAGATGAAGGCACAGATTCAAGAACTAGTTAGACTGGCCTCAGATCTACAGTTCAATTCTGGTCGCTATAATTCTGAATGTTTTGAAAATGCTAGAGCTGAACGCGAGAAGATGATACTAGAACTAAAAGCTCCACATCTGACAAAAGGAATTCAAGAAAAACTCGGCCTTCTCTCTGCGGACATAGAAAACTTTGGCAAAACAAAGTCTCCCAGCGACAAGAAAAATATTGAGAAAGGATTAGAAGATCTGAAGAAGGAGATAGAAATTGAGGACAAAGACTACGGTGTACTTGACCATTTGAAGCACTTGGTGGAGGAAGTGAGAATAAACCTCAACGACACGGCTGAGCTCCAGAGTTTGGGCAAACAAATTGAAAGTGCTAGAGCAGCTAAGGGGATCTGGGCCGGCTTGGGAGCCGTGTGCACTATTACTGGGGGTATGCTAGCTCTAGCTGCTCCACCTGTTGGACTTGCTGTCGCCGCCATCAGCGCTGCTACAGGTGCTATCGGATTTGGAACAAAACAAGTGGAAGAGAATAAATCAGAGGAAAAGAAAAAAGAAGTAGAGAAAAGGTTGAAGAAATAAATTATGATCAGGTATCACACATCAGACTAACAGGCTTATATAGTAGATGAAGGAATTATGATCAGGCATCACACATCAGACTAACAGGCTTATATAAGTAGATGAAGGTATTATGATCAGGTATCACACATCAGACTAACAGGCTTATATAAGCAGGTGAAGGTATTATGATCAGGCATCACACATCAGACTAACAGGCTTATATAAGTAGATGAAGGTATTATGATCAGGCATCACACATCAGACTAACAGGCTTATATAAGTAGATGAAGGTATTATGATCAGGCATCACATCAGACTAACAGGCTTATATAAGTAGATGAAGGTATTATGATCAGGTATCACACATCAGACTAACAGGCTTATATAAGTAGATGAAGGTATTATGATCAGGCATCACACATCAGACTAACAGGCTTATATAAGTAGATGAAGGTATTATGATCAGGTATCACACATCAGACTAACGGGCTTCTATAAGTAGATGAAGGTATTATGATCAGGCATCACACATCAGACTAACAGGCTTATATAAGTAGATGAAGGTATTATGATCAGGCATCACACATCAGACTAACGGGCTTATATAAGTAGATGAAGGTATTATGATCAGGCATCACACATCAGACTAACAGGCTTATATAAGTAGATGAAGGTATTATGATCAGGCATCACACATCAGACTAACAGGCTTATATAAGTAGATGAAGGTATTATGATCAGGCATCACACATCAGGCTAACAGGCTTATATAAGTAGATGAAGGTATTATGATCAGGCATCACACATCAGACTAACAGGCTTATATAAGTAGATGAAGGTATTATGATCAGGCATCACACATCAGACTAACAGGCTTATATAAGTAGATGAAGGTATTATGATCAGGCATCACACATCAGACTAACAGGCTTATATAAGTAGATGAAGGTATTATGATCAGGTATCACACATCAGACTAACAGGCTTATATAAGTAGATGAAGGTATTATGATCAAGCATCACACATCAGACTAACAGGCTTATATAAGTAGATAAAGGTATTATGATCAGGCATCACGAGTCAGACTGACTGGCTTACATAAGTAGGTGAAACTGACAGAAATCTTAAGTATTTAGACTTAACAAATATACTAGAGCTCGATGACTTTGTGGTGGTTAGAAATCAGGTTTTACACGTGGTCATGAAATAAGTGGAAAGACACGAATCACTCGATAAAGACAAGACAGACATACAAGGGACTGCTGCTGGTAATTAAGAGATCCTGTGTCTAGGAATAACCACGAATAAATGAAAAAATGTGATTTTTTTCTTTCGAATCTTAAGTTGTTGACACTTATTTCCAGCATTAGCAAAAATATACATAAACAAATTTTCCATAATTTTTTCATATAAATGTGAATTCCCACTATATACACAAACACACAGATAAGAACGAGGCTGGTTTAAAGTTATGTTTTCAAAGATATTGTACATTATTAACGGCGGTTAAAATTAAGAAAAGCAATAGTTTTAGAAATACATTTGTGCGACGTGCACATAAATGTTTGATAACATAATGTATTATATTGTTATAAATCAAAGCCTCACACAAATTGTTATAAATCAAAGCCTCACACAAATTGTTATAAATCAAAGCCTCACACAAATTGTTATAAATCAAAGCCACACACAAATTGTTATAAATCAAAGCCACACACAAATTGTTATAAATCAAAGCCTCACACAAATTGTTATAAATCAAAGCCACACACAAATTGTTATAAATCAAAGCCTCACACAAATTGTTATAAATCAAAGCCTCACACAAATTGCTGTAAATCAAAGCCACACACAAAGTAAATTTTATTCGTTATTACTGACACTGGATATAAAAATTGCTGTTTTAACCATTTAAGTTACATGAAGAATTACTTATAAGCCACCTCAATATTTTGACCTTATTTTTATATATTGTTTTATACTGCTTTTTTGTTTAATACTTTTTGTTTAAAAACTAGATAATATCAGATTCACTGTTCACTGAGACCTTTTTCTGTATGATATAAGTAAGTATAATTACTTCAAACATTATTATTTCTTTAATTTTTACGCATGATATGACTTTAACCAACTAATGTGACATGAATTTGTGTATGCCGAAGGAAGTGTTCATGAATACTGATTTTCTGTTCATTTAGTTTGGTTACTTTCAGCTTCGAATGAGTTTTGCTTTTCTTTTGTTTTTTTCCTCAATCTACAAATAAACTTCACAAAGTCATTTTTGTCTGTTTGTTATTTTTAGTCATTCAGTCCTTTGCATCCATTATAGTCATTGTTACTGATATAAGCTTAGTTATACTCAATGTTTTATAAATGACTGTCATCATTATAGTCTTACAGAATTAAGATTTGTCAGGGATTTATTAATCTAAGAAGTGTTTCGAAAGAGTGGAGCTATGAAGCGGAGACAGTAATTATTATTTTTCTCGTAAATATCTGAAAATTAGGCGACTTATTATTATTATTATTATTGATGCTATTATTATTATTATTATTATTATTATTATTATTGAGCCCTGAGCAGGTCGTAAACATATTATCTGTGTGACTGTGGAAACACTAAAAGTGAGGTCAAATACCCTCCCCTCCCCTGCTGAAAGATGCTTCAGCTTGCCCCTCTCCCCTCCCCCCCCCCCACAAAAAAAAATAGAAACCAACAGAAACACAAAAACAGTAGCTGAGTCTTTGGGTACCAGTCGTGGCAATGTGTTGTATAAGACAGTTTTTTAAGGAGACAGATGTAAAACTATCTAAGCGTCATCCTCCTGTAGAGCTCCTCTCACGGTTGATTCTACTAAAATTGGATCCGCATAATCGTCCACATTAAGCACAAGCAGTGTTTGTGTTGCATGATCTAGGCTGCTCTCACTGCTTGAGGTTTTTTTCTGCACGAATGGTCCTTGCTACCTCTTGAAATGCTGATGCTTCAGTACAGAATCGCATTCCGCGAGATTTGGCCTCTCATCAGTTCTTGCCAGATCTTGTGACTCCTCGTGGATGACAAACATCTTTATATCTCAATTCTTTTTAGTCTTTTTAGTTCTGTTTAGAGCCTCCTTTTCATTCACAACAAGTCTAGAGCCGTCATTCACAGCACGTTTATAGCTTCCTTTCATTCACAGCAAGTTTATAGCCTTCTTTCATTCACAACAAGTTTATAGCTTCCTTTCATTCACAGCAAGTTTATAACCTTCTTTCATTCACAGCAAGTTTATAGCTTCCTTTCATTCACAGCAAGTTTATAGCTTCCTTTCATTCACAGCAAGTTTATAGCTTCCTTTCATTCACAGCAAGTTTATAGCTTCCTTTCACTCACAGCAAGTTTATAGCCTTCTTTCATTCACAGCAAATGTAGAACCTACTTTCATGCATAGCAAGTTTAGAATCAGTTTTAGATGTTACGTTAATGTAGGAAGCTGAAAAATAATCATAATTTTGTCACAGAAAGCTTGGCTGGGGGTGGGGGTAGGGGTTGGGGGTTCCCGCTGGAGACGAGAGGGTTGAAGATAAAATATGACGTCACAACAGTACACGTTTAGCAAGCACGTTTATGCAGGATAAATTAATAGAGAATACAATATTTATGTTTAGCCTACAAGGTTTATGTTTAGTCTGCAATGTTTATGTTTAGTCTACAAGTTTTATGTTTATTTTACAAAGTTTATGTTTAGCCTACAATGTTTATGTTTAGTCTACAAGGTTTATGTTTATTTTACAATGTTTATGTTTAGTCTACAATGTTTATGTTTAGTCTACAGTGTTTATGTTTAGTCTACAATGTTTATGTTTTGTCTACAATATTTATGTTTATTTTACAATATTTATGTTTAGTCTACAGTGTTTATGTAAAGCCTACAATGTTTATGTTTAGTCCACAATGTTTATGTTTAGCCTACAATATTTATGTTTAGTCTACAGTGTTTATGTTTAGCCTGCAGTATTTATGTTTAGCCTACAATATTTATGTTTAGCCTACAATGTTTATGTTTATCCTACAATATTTATGTCTAGCCTACAATGTTTATGTTTAGCCTGGACTAATACAGATGAGGCACTTCTGACGTGAGAGAATAAAAATAACAGGAGAAAGGTGGAATCTAGAACTCTGGTAAGATGATCAGCAGATTAGAATCTAGAACTCTGGTAAGATGATCAGCAGATTAGAATCTTGAACTCTGGTAAGATGAGAAGCAGATTAGAATCTTAAACTCTGGTAAGATGAGCAGCAGATTAGAATCTTAAACTCTGGTAAGATGAGAAGCAGATTAGAATCTTAAACTCTGGTAAGATGAGAAGCAGATTAGAATCTTAAACTCTGGTAAGATGAGAAGCAGATTAGAATCTTAAACTCTAGTAAGATGAGCAGCAGATTAGAATCTTAAACTCTGGTAAGATGAGAAGCAGATTAGAATCTTAAACTCTAGTAAGATGAGCAGCAGATTAGAATCTTAAACTCTGGTAAGATGAGCAGCAGATTATCCTCGAGAGCAAAGCTCACTATCAGCTCTATATTGCAGATCTAAAGTGTTAGAACAAAGAGAAATATTTTACTAAACACTTTATACGTTGCAAAAAGAAACACCAAAGAAGAATAGAAATTATTCAAGTCACTCGTACCACAAATTATAATTTCATAATAATTAATGTCAGGATACAATTATGTTTTCATACAAGAGAAATCCTAGGACAAAACATCATGATGATGATGATGATAATGATGATGATGATGATGATGATGATTTCGCTCCTTTGAGAATATAGGGCACGGATAAAAGCTCTCCAGTCGTCAATGTTCTTGGAATTATTCTCTTCATTCTCCCCTTGTCTCTGAGCACTGACATAATTTCTCCTCACCATGTAAGTCTAAGTCTTCCTAGTTTTCTATTTCCTTGAGGATTCCATGTCAGTGAAAAATATAGTTTTATATAATATAAATCCTAGGACAAAATATACTTTTCTAACAAAGAAATCCAAGAACAAAATATATTTTTCTGGAAAAGAAATCCTAGGACAAAATATAAATTTATAGAAAATAAATCCTAGGACAAAATATACATTTATAGAAAAGAAATTATAGGACAAAATAAATAGAACAAAAACTTGGGATAAAATATACTTTCGTTGAAGAGAGGTCCTGAAAAGAATATGCTTTCATAGAAGATATGTCCTGGAACAAAATATGCTTTCATAGAAGATATATCCTGGAACAAAATATGCTTTCATAGAAGATATGTCCTGGAACAAAATATACTTTCATATAAGATATGTATTGGAACAAAATATACTTTCATAGAAGATAGGTCCTGAAAAGAATATTCTTTCATGGAAGAAAGGTCCTAGAACAAAATATGCTTTCATAGAAGATAAGTCTTGGAACAAAATATACATTCATAGAAGAGAGGTCCTGAAAATAATATTCTTTTACAGAAGAAAGTTACTGGAACAAAAAATGCTTTCATAGAAGATGAACCCTGGGAAAAAGTATGGTTTCATAGAAGAGAGGTCTTGGAAGAAAATATGCTTTCTTAGAAGAGGGGCCCCAGGACAAAGGTCCTCTTGCCAGTGCTCAGATATAATGCCAGTATTTGCATAACATGTTGCGCCTCGAAAGTGCAAGATATCAGAAGTCAAGGTGAAAGATGTAAAATAAAGATAAAGCCTATTTTAGCCTTGATTACAACACGTGATACTTGTTACGATCTTGATAATATTCAGTAAGACATGCCTGGCGAACCTTTCTGTGTGCGTGTTCTAAAATTGGCTAAATTTTTTTAAAGCTTATTTTGCTGGCTACTTAAATTTGTACTCTATATTTTGAAGTGTGAACAATTGGGAAGTTCTCCCTTGCCACAAAAATTCTCGAATATGTCAGTTTTGGCACACAAGCCTGAAGTTCTCAACTTGTATTTAAGGATTAAAAAAATAAAGAACCTATGTGTGTGCAGAGTGAGTATATCGTTCATCTTCCATGAGCTTTGAGTATCCAACTGATCTGTATATATAGTGTATCGACCATCTTCCATGAACGTCGAGTCGTCAACTGATCTGTAAATAGAGTGTATCGACCATCTTCCATGAACGTTGAGTCGTCAACTGATCTGTATATAGAGTGTATCGACCATCTTCCATGAAAGTTGAGTAGCCAACTGATCTGTATATAGAGTGTATCGACCATCTTCCATGAACGTTGAGTAGCCAGCCGATCTGTATATAGAGTGTATCGACCATCTTCCATGAACGTTGAGTAGCCAGCCGATCTGTATATAGAGTGTATCGACCATCTTCCATGAATGTTGAGGCGGAAGCTGATCTTCTCTTTCATTTCCCCTGACACATGCACGGCCTGGTACACAAATTAATGCCAGTTGATGGATCTGTGACACCTGCAGAGAATCGTGCTCGTACAACTGTGTCGTTGTGTTGTACCAACTGTTTGTCTCAGCCAGTCTATCTGTTGTTATTCGTTATGCTTTCTATAATAATGTCAGTTAACACAGATGATGCAAGGGATAACTGACATAACTCTACAACATCCTTATATTTGAACATACAACGAACTATTTTCTCTTCGTAATATGCAAAAAGTTCTTAATAAGTTTGTTTCTTATTATACAAGTGTCCAAGCAGGCCATCTCGACATCAGCTCTGACAGTCTCTTCACAATTATAACGTAAGCCGTGGCCGGTTGAGTCAGCTTAGTTTACATTCTACACCAACTCAGCTCAGTTTACATTCTACACCAAATCAGCTCAGCTTACATTCTACACCAACTCAGCTCAGCTTACATTCTACTCCAACTCAGCTCAGCTTACATTCTACACCAACTCAGCTCAGCTTACATTCTACACCAACACAGCTCAGCTTACATTCTACTCCAACTCAGCTAAGCTTACATTCTACACCAACACAGCTCAGCTTACATTCTACTCCAACTCAGCTAAGCTTACATTCTACTCCAACTCAGCTCAGCTTACATTCTACACCAACACAGCTCAGCTTACATTCTACACCAACTCAGCTCAGCTTACATTCTACACCAACTCAGCTCAGCTTACATTCCATTCCAACTCAGCTCAGCTTACATTCTACACCAATACAGCTCAGCTTACATTCTACACCAACTCAGCTCAGCTTACATTCTACTCCAACTCAGCTCAGCTTACATTCTACACCAATACAGCTCAGCTTACATTCTACACCAGCTCAGAGTAATAGTTTACATTCTATACCATCTCAGCTTACATTCTACACCAGCTCAGTAAAGCTTACATTCTACATCAGCTCAGCTTATATTCTACACTAACCCAGCTCAGATTACATTCTATCCCACCTCAACTTACACTCTACACCAACTCAGTTAAGTTTATATTTTACACCAGTTCAGCTTACATTCTACACTAACCCAGCTCAGATTACATTCTATCCCACCTCAACTTACACTCTACACCAACTCAGTTAAGTTTATATTTTACACCAGTTCAGCTTACATTCTACACCAACTCAGCTCAGCTTATATTCTACACCAGCTCAGCTCTGCTTATATTCTACACCAACTCAACTCAGCTTATATTCTACATCAACTCAGCTTATTTTACATTCTACATCAACTCTGCTTAGTTTACATTCTACATCAACTAGGCTCAGTTTACATTCTACACCAACTCAGTTCAGCTTACATTCTACACCAACACAGCTCAGCTTACATTCTACACCAATACAGTTCAGCTTACATTCTACACCATGCAGCTCAACTTTCATTCTACAGCAGCTCAGCTTACATTCTACACCAACTCAGCTCAGCTTACATTCTATACCATCTCAGATTACATTCTACACCAGCTCAGCAAAGCTTACATACTACATCAGCTCAGCTTACATTCTACAATAACCCTGCTCAGCTTACATTCTACACCAGCTCAGCAAAGTTTACATTTTACACCAGCTCATCTTACATTCTACACCAACTCAGCTCAGCTTACTTTCCATATTAACTCTGCTCAGCTTACATTCTACACCAGCTAAGATTACATTCTACATCAATAGTGCTCAGCTCACATTCTACAGCAGTTCAACTTAGCTAATATTCTACACCAACTCAGCTCAGCTTACATTCTGCATAAACTCAGCTCAGCTTAAATTCTACATAAGCTCAGCTTACATTGTAAACCAGCTCATCTCACATTACATCATATACAAACTCGTCTCAGCTTACAATCTACACCACCTTAAGTAAGCTTACATTCTACACCAGCTCAACTCAGCTTATATTATACACTAGCTCAGCATACATTCTACATCAACTCAGCTCAGCTTACATTCTACACGAACTCAGCTCAGCTTACATTCTACACCAACTCAGCCAAATTACATTCTACATCAACTCATCTCAGTTTACATTCTACATTAACTCAGCTCAGTTTACATTCTACATCAACTCAGCTCAGCTTACATTCTACACCAACTCAGCTCAACTTACATTCTACACCAATTCAGATCAGCTTACATTCTACACCAGATCAAAACTCTTATATCTTTCCTTAAGGTATTTTCCATTGTCTCTCTATTCTTTGAGTTTCAGATAAAAAAAATTCCACGTAGTTCACTTTCAGAATTTATAAAGTTTCCAAAACTATTTAATTTGGGTAACCCATAAAATGTCACATAGTGCTTGAAGGTAGTTCGCCAAGTTTTCCTGTTTACGGCGAGCTTTTCAACCTCATCAAAGGATTTTATGCCTGTTAATTTGGTCTCTCTTAACAATGTCCTCTTTAGAGTTTCCCGTGGTCGGCCTGTTTTTGAAAATAAAATAATACGGTTAAGATATTGCCATACTTGCTTATCCTGTCACATAGTTTTAGAACCCTTTTAAAATCCTCAAACATATGTGTTGACTTCACAACATGTTTAACTGTTTGCTGACTTCACAACATATTTTACCGTTTGTTGACTTCACAATATGTTTTACTGTTTGCTGACTTCATAACATGTTTTAATGTTTGCTGACTTTACAACATGTTTCACTGTTTGCTGATTTCACAACATATTTTACTGTTTGGTAACTTCACAATATATTTTACTGTTTGCTGACTTCACAATATGTTTTACTGTTTGCTGACTTCACAACATGTTTTACTGTTTACTAACTTCAGAATATGTTTTACTGTTTGCTAACTTCACAACATATTTTACTGTTTCCGACATCACAACATTTCTATTGTCTTCTGAATTGACAATACGTTTGCTTCTGGTTGGTTGGTCCTAACTAAAACCAGTTTGAACCTGGTAATCTAATGGTTCACCTTGATGTACTCAGAATGTTGCTGTTTCTCAGTTTTTTAAAAAATATGTTATGATCTTGTCAATGAAAACTCTAATATACTTGAAAAATAGTATTTCATATAAAATTCAACTTTTCCTTCAATCTAATAATGTGTTTCGTAATGTCAAACCACAGAATATAAAGTTCTTGCACAAATATATTAAAATCAAAAGAAATCTTGAAAACAAACTTATGTAGCGCTTCTGCAGCACAGAGCACCATAATAAAATTGGAAAAACAAAAGTAGAAATTTAATGTTCTTTTCATGGATTAGAAACTTAGGTGCGAAGCATGATTTGTGTGTGTGTGTGTGTGTGTGTGTGTGTGTGTGTGTGTGTGTGTGTGTGTTGCACGGCTGTGCTACCGCTTAGAGGGAACATTGGTGTCTGACAAATGTGAGGTGTTTCCAGATCTTGGCAGTTCATGAAAGTCAATGACTCACGTTTGAGATACACTGGCTTACATATAAACCCGGTGTTTGATTATGTGGCTACCGCGAGTTCTACTTTCCCCGGGAAAGTTTGACTGTAGTTACCGAGAATCCAGCTTCCCCAGGAAAGTTTGACTCTGTAGTTACCGAGAATCCAGCTTCCCCTGGAAAGTTTTGTTAACAAGTTCCTAGATAAACAACAGCTGGGCTTGAGCGTTGCATGTAAATCTTACTATGTTTGTAAAGCACGTTTCTGCAAAATACGGTAACTTCTGCTCTTAAGTTTAGGCTTTGAAGTTTTTTCTGCGTACAAACTTTATTAGACAAAATTGTTTCTGATCATGTAAATAATCATCCAACAGGAAAATCTGCTGAAGGGTGTGGTTTATACTATGTGTTACATGTCTCTCTCTCTCTCTCTCTCTCTGTCTCTTTCTCTCAAGGGCAGAATGTAAGACGGGCCTGCGTGCCCAATTCTTTACCCTTTAAAAATAAAGATTATTCATTCATTCATTCATTCTCTCTCTCTCACGTACGCACACAAACACGTACGTATCCTACAGGTCAGGTGGTTAGGTCGCTAAGCTTGGCACAGCCAGGAGATTGTGTTTACGGCTGTGACCCAATTGTTTCCCAGAAACTGGCCTGTATTTTAAGGAAAATCTATTTTTAGCATGGTTTGGACTGAAACGTCGATCTTTTCAGCAAACTTTTACAGCAGTAACTGTTGAGTTTAGGAAATATTCTTAGACAGACTTTGTAAGTATGTTTACTGTTTTATATCATCATCATCATCATCATCATCATCATACTTTTTATTATTATTTTGCTATTGATGGCATTGTTGGAGTGTGGTTTTCTAGAAAAATGTCTGTAATATGTCTGGTGAAAGTTAGATCGAACATCAAAAGGTCTTAATAATAAAGACCAGTGTTATTTAGAAAAAAGACGATAAATTGCAAATGCCCTTTCCTTAGTATGCTCTGCGTAGAAGAAGATGGATAGAACATTTAGAGATAAATGTAAACTTCTTAGCAAGAATTCTTGTACTTGTACAATCTCCCTGTAACTGCCAGCTGGTCTCTTTGCAGCCGACGCTGTGGAGATGTTGAGGTATAACATCGTATCGGCGTGAGAATGGATTAGGGCAGGTACTTTTTAATTCCCGGAGTACAGATAAAAAGCAGGGTGGTTGCAATGGGTCTTAAGTAGATCCCATCACCATGGAGAATATGGCGATCCCTGCCCCGTTATCCAGGCTAGGCCAGTTACTGGGAGAACAAACGGAAAGGTGGGACAGGGTCTTGGTCAGCTATAGGTCGCTGACTGTCCCATCAGACAGCGTCTTCATATCCTGTTAACAAGAATATATATGTCCGTGTTTATGACACCAAAATATACATAAAACAGGGCGATTGAAGTTGTTTAAAAGTCTGTACTATTTACTGAGGTAAATATTTTCCCTATTTTTTCGAAGTTCATTTCCGTGTTTACATTTTCAGGTCTCTTATTATTTTATTATTTCTATTTTAAGACTGATTCTCATTTCTCTTTTCAAAATTTCTGCCAGATTCTTGTTTTAGTTCTACCATTTTCAGCAATACTGTGCTGTAACTTTTATGACATTATGTTGTGTACATTTTTGTCTCTGATAAATGTAAGACGTGATCTCGTGGCAGATGAGTGCATGTGATAACTTATTTTGTAAGTAGTGACAGCTTAATGTAGAACAACGTTTAAACAAAGCGAGCACATCACCTTCACTTTCATCGTCACCTAGGAACTACTTCTGCTCTAAAGAACAGGTCCAAGCATAAGTGCAAAATCTCAGCACTAATGTAGACAAATACCTTGCACACTTCCTTACGTCCAGCCTCTAGCATTCACCTGGTTGTATCCTCCTTACAAAAGTCCCACCAGAAACTCATCACGTGACCAAGTTCAGTAACTATTCAGTCACGTGACCAAAATGACCAACATTGGTATCGTCACTTGTTTTATATTGTAGCAAGACCTGAACAGCTACGCACAGCTTGTAACTCATTTACTGCTATAGCTGTGCCTCTATTACAACAATATTTTGAAAAAAAATGTTTTAAAAAATTACTGAACATATATGAGTTATAATAACCAGGAAAGATCATTTAAAGAATTGGTGGTTTGGAAAAATAATAGACACTAGATTTACTTTCTGTACGAGATCAGTCATCGATCTTGAAAGGATTACCTGCCTGCTATCGTGCATAATGGTTCCAAAAAATATTAGCCTCGCGATAAAATAATATCAGGAATAAACAACGGCGAGAGATTCCATTTTTAATGATTTTGCTACATGTAGCTGTGTTAGTACAGTTTTAATGATTTTGCTACACGTAGCTGTTTTAGTACAGCTTTAATAATTCTGCTACATGTAGCTGTTTTAGTACAGCTTTAATAATTCTGCTACATGTAGCTGTTTTAGTACAGCTTTAATGATTCTGCTGCATGTAGCTGTTTTAGTACAGCTTTAATGATTCTGCTACATGTAGCTGTTTTAGTACAGCTTTAATGATTCTGCTACATGTAGCTGTTTTAGTACAGCTTTAATGATTCTGCTACATGTAGCTGTTTTAGTACAGCTTTAATAATTCTGTTACATGTAGCTGTTTTAGCACAGCTTTAATAATTCTGCTACATGTAGCTGTTTTAGCACAGCTTTAATGATTCTCCTACACGTAGCTGTTTCAGTATAACTTCATATGCCAAGTATTCTGTTTTTTTTTAACTGAAATAATATTGCTCGAGTTTTCTTTATAATTTTTATATTTAAAAAATCATTTTAACCCCGTAATGTTTCCTCGGCAGAAACTGTACAAGAACATGGAGAAGAAGCTAACCTTTCTGTTAATGGGGACAACTGGGCATGGCAAGAGCGCGACTGGCAACTCTATTCTTAACAAGAAAGCTTTCAAGGCATCAGCCCAGAGCTACGACGAGTCCAAAGATGTGGAGATTAACTGTGCACAGTTTGGAAGATACTGCTTGAAGGTTGTTGACGGTCTCGGGTTGCCGGAAGATGTCTACAAAGATAAGGCTCCAGACAGAGACACGGCTGGTGAACATCTTCAAAAAGCCCTAGCCATGTGCCCTGAAGGCGTTGACGCGTTTCTCTTTGTCAGAAAATTTGGTATCCCCCTTTCACAGGGTGAACGCTCTGCCCTCGACACTCTCAACCACATACTCGGAGAAACGCTTCTCCCTCGCGTTATCGTAGTCCTGACTGGAGGTGATTTCTTTCAGGACGCCGTGGAGGAAGAAGGTTATAACATCAGTTTCCATGAGTGGAGCAGAAAACTGAAGGGAGAGTTTGAGAAGTTGTATAAAGATTGTAACGGGAGATTTGTGTTGTTTAACAACAGAGAAAGAAATGAGAACAAGAAGACGCAACAGGTTCAAGAATTGATTCAGCTGACAGAAAGTCTACAGGACAGAAAAGATGACTACAATTTGTCAGCTTTCAACAGTGCCGAAGCTGCGCGCGAGAAGGCTGTGGCTGACTTCAGTAAGCCTCATCTGACTGAACATATTCAAGGCAAGATGGAATCACTTTCTGCAGAAATCAAAGACTTCGCCGAACAGCCTTCCAAGAGCGGCAGAGACAAGATTGAGAAGCGAATACAAGTTCTGAAAGAGGAAATTGAAATACACGATAAAGGATACGGCAAGCTGGGTGATTTTCTCAAACTACTGGAGGAAATGAAGCGGAACTTCGATGGGATTGTTGATCTGAAGATCGGAAACCAGGCGATGGAAGATGTTGCTGAGGTATGGTTGTAATTAATTTCAGTATGAGGTAGCCAGAAAGACTGGAATATGATGTGAGAGAGAACGTACAAGTATTCTTTACCGCTTCTGCCGAGTCAGTAAGACTGATATTCTGGCAGTTGATAAAACAGTGCTGCTGGTAGTGGTGGTAGTGGTGGCAGTGGTGGTGGTGGTGATAGTGGTGGTGGTGGTAGTTGTGGTGGTGGTGGTAGTGGTGGTGGTAGTAGTGGTGGTGGTGGTAGTGGTGTGGTGGTAGTGGTGGTAGTGGTGGTGGGGGTGGTGGATGTGGCAGTGGTGGTAGTGGTGGTGGTGGTGGATGTGGTAGTGGTAGTGATGGTGGTAGTTGTGGTGGTGGTGATAGTGGTGGTAGTAGTTGTGGTGGTGGTGATAGTGGTGGTAGTGTTGGTGGTAGTGGTGGTGGTGGTAGTGGTGGTGGTGGTGGTAGTGGTGGCGGGGGTGGTGGTAGTGGTGGTAGTTGTGGTGGTGTTGGTAGTGGTAGTGGTGGTGGTGGTAGTGGTGTATTTTCAGAACCGTATCTAAAAATCTAAGTTCTGCATGCCCTAGGAGTGTGAAGTGTTAGGTCTTCACATTTCTAGTCTACTACAGCATTTGAGATAGTGATGTTAGTACCTGCCCTCACCGCCTTTATTTTCCTATGAAAGTCCCAGGTACCCGTTCTTTAGAGGCTGGGTTGACCCCGTTCTTTAGAGGCTGGGTTGACCCCGTTCTTTAGAGGCTGGGTTGACCCCGTTCTTTAGAGGCTGGGTTGACCCCGTTCTTTAGAGGCTGGGTTGACCCCGTTCTTTAGAGGCTGGGGTGACCCTGGTGCCGATCTGTCCGAAAAGATTCCTCCCGAGTGCGTACTCGAACCAGTGACCTTCTTATCGGCAGGCGAGTGGACTAATCACAGCACCACTGCGGCCTCTTAATTTTTTCAGAATGTAGAAAATTAATGGAAATAAAAAGGTCAAGTAATAAAATTTAATCTCAGTGCTTTAACACAAAAAATCACTTGGACTGAATTATTACTGAGCTAAGACAACATTTATGAGCAGATTTATGAAGTAATCAATTTTTGGTGGAGATTTTCAGGCGTGCTTAGAACTGTGTGTTATCATTGTTCTTGTTCTGTGTTATCATTGTTCTTGTTGTGTGTTATCATTATTCTTGTTGTGTGTTATCATTATTCTTGTTGTGTATGGTCATTGTTCTTGTTGTGTGTTATCATTGTTCTTGTGTTTTATCATTGTTCTTGTTCTGTGTGGTCATTATTCTTGTTGTGCGTGATCACTGTTCTTGTTGTGTGTGGTCATTGTTCTTGTTGTGTGTGGTCATTGTTCTTGTTGTGTGTGGTCATTGTTCTTCTTGTTGAGTGAAAAATTGTGCTTAAAGTTTCAGAACAAAAATTACAACAGGTTCAGCTTTATAGACAAGTTGTGTGTGCATATGTGCGTGCGTGTGTGTGTGTGTGTGTGTGTGTGTGTGTGTGTGTGTGTGAAAGATAGACAGTGAGAGAGATATAAAGACAAGCAATAACATTTTTTGTTTAAGTTTAGAATTTTTTGTGTGTGGAATCTTTATTTTAAATATTGGATGTTTTCATAAAAAATAACCAAAACAATAAAACAGCTTATTTTATTTCTTTTTTTTCCCACAGGAGAGCTCTCAGAGCAGGAACAAACTAACCTTTTTGTTGATGGGTAAAACTGGACAAGGCAAGAGCGCCACGGGCAACTCTCTACTAAACAGAAGAGCATTCACTACGTCCTCAAACGTTATGTCAGTGACAAAGCACGTAGAGTCTAACTATGCGCAGTTTGGAGACTACATACTTCTGGTGGTTGATGGCCCTGGTTTGGAAGACACGGACCTGAGTTCCGCCACGGACAAAGAAGCAGCAGCCAAAAACGTGGATATAGCACTGGGAATGTGCTCTGAAGGAGTTGACGCATTTCTCTTGGTCATTAAGTTTGGTAACAGATTTACAGGCGAGGATAAGTCTATGCTGGAAGCTCTCAAGAGGATCTTCGGAGAATCGTATTTCAAGCACGTAATTGTAGTCATGACCTGTGGAGATATGTTCCAAGACGAAATGGAATATGAAGGTCGTGAAATCAACTTCCATGATTGGTGCAGGCAGCAGAAGGGAGAGATGCAGAAGTTGTATGAAGACTGCAATGGGAGATTTGTGTTGTTTAACAACAGAGAGAGAAATGAGGAGAAGAAGCTGGCACAGGTACAACAGCTGGTTCAGCTGGCAGAGCAGTTACAGTTCTCACATGGCCGCTATAATTCTGCGTGTTTTGTTCAAGCTAAGGCTGAGAGAGAGAGGCTAATACTGGAAGCGAAGGCACCTCATCTGATAGAAAGCGTTCAAGAAAAAATAAGTCTGCTTTCAGCAGATATAGAAATGTCTGCCAGACAACCGTCGCTCGGTGAAAGAAAAAACATTAGAAAGCGAATACAAGATTTGAAGAACGAAATTGAAGTCCACGATCAAGGTCTTAATGTGCTTGCCGATCTCCGGAGAATGGTTCACGAGATTGAACAAAGTCTGGACGATTCTGTTGAGCTTCAGCGTCTGGCAAGAGAGCTCGATGACATGAGGAGGGCAAAGAAAATCTGGACCGCCATGGGAGCTGTTTGTGTTGTCGTGGGCAGTGTTGTTGCTTTTTCTGTCTCTGGTGTAGGGATACCAATTGCTGCTACAGGTGCTGCTATAGCAGCTGCCAGTTTCGGATCAGCTGCTTTGGCTAGGAAGATGAGGAGCAATAAAGATGACCACTTGAAAGAGAAGCGAAGTAAGATTGGCAAGAAATAGAACAGTCATATGCAGGGAAAGATAATGCACAGGGAGATAATGCATTTGTTCAGTTTCATTCTGAGGCTTAAAATGAATTGTAGACTTAAGATAAAAAAATGATTTCCTTTTCGTTATTACATTGAATGTACGAGAAAGATAAAGTAAACAGTTATGCGAATTACTGGTTAATAAATCGGTACAATTAATATGAGGTTTGAAATATAATTGTATCTAATGTTAAAATAAATATCAATTTCTGTGTTGCAAACTGGTAAAAACTGATAATTTTAAACTGTAACTGATTTTTCAACAAATAAAACATCATTTTCATATCTAAATGTAGACGATTTACTCTCTCAAAACTTCTTTGACTAAAACCGCACAATTTGTTTTCGTTCTGTTTGTCCTTTCCTGGTCCTTGGTATTATTTTCTGAAGGAAAATCACATAAAGAGACTATTAATGGGATTTGGGGTCGCAGAATACTGCCTCGTTAACAGCATAAAAATGAGAAAGCTGAGATATTTCGGCCACATCAAGAGACACAATAGCTTTGAAAGGTTGATAGCCCTGGTTTGGAAGACACGGACCTGAGTTCCGCCACGGACAAAGAAGCAGCAGCCAAAAACGTGGATATAGCACTGGGAATGTGCTCTGAAGGAGTTGACGCATTTCTCTTGGTCATTAAGTTTGGTAACAGATTTACAGGCGAGGATAAGTCTATGCTGGAAGCTCTCAAGAGGATCTTCGGAGAATCGTATTTCAAGCACGTAATTGTAGTCATGACCTGTGGAGATATGTTCCAAGACGAAATGGAATATGAAGGTCGTGAAATCAACTTCCATGATTGGTGCAGGCAGCAGAAGGGAGAGATGCAGAAGTTGTATGAAGACTGCAATGGGAGATTTGTGTTGTTTAACAACAGAGAGAGAAATGAGGAGAAGAAGCTGGCACAGGTACAACAGCTGGTTCAGCTGGCAGAGCAGTTACAGTTCTCACATGGCCGCTATAATTCTGCGTGTTTTGTTCAAGCTAAGGCTGAGAGAGAGAGGCTAATACTGGAAGCGAAGGCACCTCATCTGATAGAAAGCGTTCAAGAAAAAATAAGTCTGCTTTCAGCAGATATAGAAATGTCTGCCAGACAACCGTCGCTCGGTGAAAGAAAAAACATTAGAAAGCGAATACAAGATTTGAAGAACGAAATTGAAGTCCACGATCAAGGTCTTAATGTGCTTGCCGATCTCCGGAGAATGGTTCACGAGATTGAACAAAGTCTGGACGATTCTGTTGAGCTTCAGCGTCTGGCAAGAGAGCTCGATGACATGAGGAGGGCAAAGAAAATCTGGACCGCCATGGGAGCTGTTTGTGTTGTCGTGGGCAGTGTTGTTGCTTTTTCTGTCTCTGGTGTAGGGATACCAATTGCTGCTACAGGTGCTGCTATAGCAGCTGCCAGTTTCGGATCAGCTGCTTTGGCTAGGAAGATGAGGAGCAATAAAGATGACCACTTGAAAGAGAAGCGAAGTAAGATTGGCAAGAAATAGAACAGTCATATGCAGGGAAAGATAATGCACAGGGAGATAATGCATTTGTTCAGTTTCATTCTGAGGCTTAAAATGAATTGTAGACTTAAGATAAAAAAATGATTTCCTTTTCGTTATTACATTGAATGTACGAGAAAGATAAAGTAAACAGTTATGCGAATTACTGGTTAATAAATCGGTACAATTAATATGAGGTTTGAAATATAATTGTATCTAATGTTAAAATAAATATCAATTTCTGTGTTGCAAACTGGTAAAAACTGATAATTTTAAACTGTAACTGATTTTTCAACAAATAAAACATCATTTTCATATCTAAATGTAGACGATTTACTCTCTCAAAACTTCTTTGACTAAAACCGCACAATTTGTTTTCGTTCTGTTTGTCCTTTCCTGGTCCTTGGTATTATTTTCTGAAGGAAAATCACATAAAGAGACTATTAATGGGATTTGGGGTCGCAGAATACTGCCTCGTTAACAGCATAAAAATGAGAAAGCTGAGATATTTCGGCCACATCAAGAGACACAATAGCTTTGAAAGGTTGATAGCAGAAGACATAGTACACAGCAAAAGAGAAAAGGGACGACCTCGTCACAGATGGACTCAGGACATCACAGAAAGTCTGAGTGTGTCACTGCAAGACACCTGTCATTTTGTGCAATCCTCTTTAATCCTCTTTACTAGCCAGCCTTCTTCAATATTAAGTTCTTGTAGTATAGATATATTTGTTGCTTTCAGGGAGGTTGTGAGAGAGACAACGTTCTGGGAAGGACATGGCACACGAGTGAATGATATTATTAATATTATTTTATATATATTTTAAAAATTTATTATTATTATTATTTTATTATTATTTTTTATTTTACATATTATTTTAGAAATAAAGATTATGTATGTGTGTGCAAGCTTTCTATCACTAAAAAAAGTGAGTGATGTCAGATAACAAAGGAATTATTACTATTTTTTTATTTAAAGGACCAAATAAAAATGTAAAAAAAGTTTATAACATCGGAGTTCTGGGGTGTCTATTCCTTAGATAAGTATGTCTGTTTCTTCAATATTTCGTGATAATTTTAAACTTTTCTCTTTGTCTGTCTTCTCTCTTGACTTTTTTTTTCACTTATTGCAGTTTTTTCTCTGATTATTTTCTGTTCAACTTAACCTCTTGTCTGCCACTGCGCTCTCTAATAATTGATGCTTGTATTAACTATATATCCATACTACAAGAACTTAAGATTGAAGAAATGTTTCTAGTAAAGAGGATTAAACAGAGGAAATTTAAATATTTTAGACACGTTAAACATGAGAATTTAGAGAATTTAGAGAATTTAGTCTTGGAAGAGTACATAAAAGGAAAAAGAAAGAAGAGCACGGCGAAGATGGCTGTAAGACATCGTTGATAATCTGCGAATCGATGCATCAGCAGCAGGGTATCTTGCTTACAACCGAGAGGCCTACAGGAGAGCTGTTAGGGAGGCAAAGTTCCGCAAGGGACATGCAAATGACTGAGTATTGAACGCTTGTAATCAGATTAGTTTTAAAATATGAACTGTCATATTAAATTGTGCTGGTTTATTAGGTGAAATACGTGACAGGAAACTAGTTATGAATAATTCCTTTCTTAGAATATTTATGTGTCCTTATCTGGTACTTTTGTCTCCAGCGTACCTTATAAGTAGATTTTTTTTGGTCATAACTTTTGTGTGACTTGTTCCATGACAACCATGAGGTCTGAATAACCAGTCCTTTGTGTTCACGGAGAATTATACACAGTTTGTTGTTAGACGGAGAATTATACACAGTGTCTTCTTAGACTGAGATATCTCCGGAGTTCATGACACGAAGTAGTTCTGAAGAATATTTTCTGAACCAAATGTAATTTTAAGTAATCTGTTAGTGATTACGTTTTGTGGGATGTTTACTTATTATTATTACTTTTCTTTTATAAAGCTCCATGAAAATATAACACGGTGCCCATACTTGTTTCTCTGTTGTGTTTTCTGACACTGAGGCTGAAGTCATGGTTGTGTGTGACTGTGTGAGGTTGTGTGTGACTGTGTGAGGTTGTGTGTGAATGTGTGTGACTGTGTGAGGTTGTGTGAGTTATGCTAGGCTGTGTAAGGCCATATGAAGTTGTGTGAGGTTTTATGAGGTTGAGTAAGTTATGTGAGGATTCTTATGAAAAATGGTAAACAAGACAAGAAGGGATCAAGTGGGAAATGAAATAATCCGGCAAATAGTGAGAACAACACATGTCAGGGACTGCATCGAAAAGCCTAGAATTAAATGGTTCGGGCGTTTGATGCGCGTGAATACAGAACAGCCAGGGGCATATGTATGCAGCTCTAAAACATCTGGATATAGGGCGTTAGGACTACCAAGGACAAAAAAGTAGATAGAGGGGCTGGAAGACACACTGAGGGAGCATGACATGACAGCTGCCCAGGCCTCCCACTTGGCTCTGGACCGATGTCTGAAACTACCTGCCACGATAATGGCACAAGCAGACAGACAGAAAGAGGAAGCCGCATACACTCTATAATTTGCTTATGTGTGCATCTGTATAACCAAACTTTGAGTGAATGTTTGGATCAGCAAATTTTGAGTGAATGTTTGTGTGACCAAAGCGTGAGGCGCTGAAATGAACATCTGATACTGACAGATTCTCACACGGAAGTAATGTTGCCTTGAATACTGCCCGTATGTGAAGTACAACGTTAAGAAATCTGAGTCTTATATGCGACAACATCTGAGGCTGTGAACCTGTGAATCTGTGAGCAAAAGACAGTTTAGAAACAAGTCTAGTTGTCTGTGAGATACAGAATGTCAGCGTACAGGGCATAATACATGTATGTTGGAACATAGTCGTGTTATGTGGTACGTGAAAGACATTATTTAGGAGAGAAAACAGAGAGAGAGAGAGAGAGAGAGAGAGAGAGAGAGAGAGAGAGAGAGAGAGAGAGAAAGAGACTATTAATCAAAACGAGTGTGAAGTAGATGAACGTATATTTATAAATTAAAAAAAAACTCACTGAACTTAAACATTCACCTAAATGATACGCGTTCCCAAATTCATTACCGTAAACAACTCATCATCATCATCATGACAACTACATTAACATTTTGATATAAAACCAGAAAATATAGCTTTATTCCCATCTCCCACATCCACCCTCATCTTAAATGCTTGAAATCTTGCTCTATCTAGCATGTGCTAGCAATGGCGTTTGTCCTGAATAGTTTGCATTGTCGTACCTGACTTCAAGTAGAGTTCTTTTTAAAAGTCTGATTAGCTGGAAAATGTGGGAGGCTCCATTTTCTAGGAAAAGGATGACTTTCTAATGACTTTCTTTACAGACACGGTTCTAAGAACAGGGTGTGAGTGTGTGTATGTCTGTGTGTGTACATGTGTGTCTGTGTATGTGTTGGTGAGTGCGACAATGATCCGACAAAACTGAACATGTCTGAGAATCAACTTATTTGCAGCTTCAGAAATATCAAACGTGTTCACTTTGACCACTTTATTCGTGTATGTGTGTGTTTGTATGTGCGCTGAGTGTGTAGTTGCTTGTATGTGCAGTGCAGTTGTGTGTGTGAGTGTGTGGTATGGTGTGGTGTGTGTATTCACCACCATCACTAAAAACTTGTTAAACTGTACTGAGTCACTCTTAATATTTCCATGAACTAAATTCCACACTCAAAGCTGGTATAAAGTTTACGATGTCACTGGTTTTTTTTAAGAGTCATTCCTTGGCTTCTGGAACACACGTGTATGGGCACGTCTACACAAAACGTAGATTGTTTCTTATCATGCAAAATTTCACTTTTTAATGTATTTATGTCTAGTTCAATTTACTTGAAAGTTGTAAATAGAAGAATCTGTAAATAAGCGTAAATAGTAAAAGCGTTATATGATGTCAACAGTGTCCTTGACCTTCGAAGACGTAACTGGTAAATATGACTTAAGACTATGCTTAGAGTATATCCATCCATCCATCCATCCATCCATCCATCCATCCATCCATCCATCCATCCATCCATCCATCCATCCATCCATCCATGTCCTTGGTCGGTGATAGGCTAAGCAATCAACGTTCAGTACGCCCTGTGGCGTCCTGCAGGGCAGCAACAAATCTTCTCCACCCCTCACGATCTCCGGCTAGCCTTGTCTTGTGCCTTAGCTGTGCTGCATGTTACTTATTTCTGCTTCTAGTTCTCATGATTGTTAGAGTAAGCATGCAATAAATCTAAAACATAAACCGCATTCATGGCTGAAAGTGTTTAAAGCTAAATTCTCCAAATTTCCCACACACAGGAACCTAATTTCTGATTCTACAGTTCTTCTGATTATTAGAGTACGCAGGCAATAATAAAACCATAAAAACCCCCTAGGGGTCGGGATGACATGTTAAAGACAATGGAAAACGACCAATATTAGCGTCGTATCCACAGTGTTCTTGGTCGCTGAGATGGACACAGACACTGCCGATGCCACTCCGAGCTCAGCGCCAATCGGCATGGGGTCCTAGGGGTGGGGCTGCGATGGGGTGACATCTAAAAAGAATCTAAAACGATCGATACTTGTGTCGAATCCATAGTTTTTTGGGTCGCTGAGATGAAGAGTGACACTCCCGATGCCGCGTTAGTCCAGGTTCATCCTCCACTAGCATGGGGGGTGGGGGGGGGGGGGTAGTTTTTTGGGTGGGATGGGGTGACATTTAAAAATAAAAAAAACGACCGATATTAGCTGGAATAAATAGTTTTCGGGGTCCCTGAGATGAAGAGTGACACTAGCAAGTTCAGCCCCGTCGGCATGTGGGGTGGGTGGGGGAGGGAGGGCTAGTGAAAAATAAAAAGTCCAAATTGACCGAGATTAGTGTCGAATCCTTAGTGTTAGGGGTCGCTAGGCTGTTTGGTGACAGTCTTGATGGCAATTAAGCCCACGTTAGTAGAAAAGAAGGAACAGAACTCTGTAGAACCGTCTAGACTCTGTAGAAACTTCTAGAAGATTGTGGATAGGAATAGAACATTGTGGAACCTTCTAGAAGATTGTCGAACTGAATACACCTCTTTAGAACCTTCTAGAAGGCTGTGGAAATGAGTAGAATGTTGTAGAACCGTCTAGAATGTTGTGGAAATGAGTAGAACTTTGTTGATTGTGAGAAATAAATACCCAGGCAACGCCGGGTAATCAGCTAGTAATTCTATAAAAACGTGTTCGTGGCTGAAAGTGTTTAAAGCTAAATTGTCAAAATTTCCCACACACGGGAACCTAATTTCTGATTCTACATGGTTAGTCGCACTGAACTAAATGTAAACCTAGCTGGCTGCTAAGTTCACAGCTGGCAACAATAAGGGGGAAGGACAGGACCAAAACCCAGTTCTAACCCAAAACCCAGCTCTAACCCAAAACCCAGCTCTAACCCAAAACCCATGGCCTATGTCCTTAGTACTGGGATGGCAATTCCTAAAACCAAACACAACCCAGGGTTTCCCACCCAGGAGGCTGTGTACCAGTCACGCATCACATCACATTCATCCACACTTCACAACAAAACATGAAACACATAAATCCAAGTCATCACCTCAAGTTGCAACCATTTATTTACTATCTACGTATATCACGTGACGTCACGCAGACATGACACTCACAGGACATCCACATGTACTATCAAATAATATCATGCATCGTCAAGGAAAACACATTCAAGCATGGCATGGATCATCAATGGTAATACATTCAGATAACATGCATTATAAAGTAACATGGACACCTCTAAGCGTAACTGATATATATATATATATATATATATATATATATATATATATATATATATGTCCGTTGCTGGCATGGGCCATCCTGGCCCCTCACAAGCCAAGCTACACTCTCATAAAACTGCTAACTTGTGCTAACGCACTCATTATATATGCAGTCACTGCTGCTACGAAACCCACTTAGCAAAACAGCTGAGAAACACATAAATTCCTTTGAATGTAAATGCTACAGAAGAGTTCTTCAGATATCGTGGACACAAAGAATAACAAATATACCCATACTACAAGAACTTAATATTGAAGAAGGCTGGCTAATAAAGAGGATTCAAGAGAGAAAACTTAAATATTTTGAACACATTAAACGTCATGATAATCTAGAGAAAACCGTCTTGAAAGTAATGGGAAAAAGAAAGAGAGGACAACCAAGGTGAAGATGGCTGAAAAACATTGTTGATGATCTGCAAATGGATGCATCAGCAGCAGGCCATCTTGCTCACAACCGAGAGGCCTACAGGAGTGCTGTTAGGGAGGCAAAGTTCAACATGGTACATGCAAATGAATGAATGAATGAATGACTGCGTGATACAACGCTGTTTTGGGGTAGCTGGAATGTACCACTGAAATATTCATTATAACAGGTGTTGGAAATGTCCACCACGGTCTTCAAGACATGACTGTACACGTCTCTTCATATTGTCAAATACCTTGTGGAACGTGTCTGTTGTTATTTCTTGAGTGGTAATTCTGATTGCTTCTTTCAGGTCCTCAATTGTTTGTACATTATTTTTGTAAACATTTCCTTTCAAGAATCCCGTAGATAGTAATCTAATGGATTTAGATCTGGAGAACGAGCAGGCCAAATTCCACGAAATATTATGCGATTTGCGAAAATTTCTTCTTAAAAACCGTGTGTTGCTCTAGCTGTGTGTGCAGTTGCACCATCTTGCTGGAACCACGCTTCTTCAATTTCAAGTTCATTCAGCTGTTCTAAAAAAGGTTCCAGAATGTCAGTACGGTACCGATCGGCATTTATAGCGTTGATGAAGAAAATAGGTCCAATTAAACGTTTTCTGCTGACGGCACACAATACCCCAGTTTTCGCATCGTGTAGCAGCGCTTCATGAAATGCACTGGGATTAACACTGCTCCAAATACAATTATGTTGGCTATTAAAGCATCCATGATAGAGAAGAATGTTAAATCGACAATTGACTCGTATTCTTCAGCTAAAAATGCTTGAAACCACGTGGAGTAGTTGACTCTGGATTGATTGTCACACTCTTTTAGTTCAGACACAACAGAACTCTTGTATGGATGAAAATTTAACATTTGTTTAAGAATTTTGTGCACTGTGCTCAGTGATACGTTCATTTCTTGTGACATTTTCCTTAAGGACTTGCATAGACTTTTCAGGATTCTGTCTTGGATATCTAGACATTTATCTTCAGACACAGCAGGCCTACCAGATCGCGGAGCATCTTCCACATTTCCCGTATCACGAAACTTATTCAACAAATTTCTAACCGTAGTGCGATGAGGAGGTTGTTTCATCAGGAAATTTTGCTATAAATTGTTGAACAACCATCCGTGTGTGTTTTGAAACACTTGTTCAACTAAAAAAATTCTTTCCTCCTTTGATAACACCATTCTGTTTTGAGTGCAAAAAACTACTCCAGCAGATGACAACCATTCACTGCATTTTTCTTCACGATTGACTGTGCAGCACATTTTTATGACGTCATTTTCTTCATTTTTACATAGAAAGTGCAGTGAGACTTTAAAAACATCCTGTATACATGCAGCCACTGGTGCCACAAATATCTCCTCATAACACAGCACATCGCCAAATTGTGCCTGTGCACTGAAATAACGCAGTATCTTCACTCCACCTTTCCACAAGCTCCATTTGTGCTCAGGTCACTAAAATACGATGGACCTTGATTGTATGCCCATCTGAACCAGGACGAATCATCGTATTTTCGGTGCCATGTACCTCATTGATTGTGCCGCTCATGCTGCCGGGTTTGGGCATCTCCAGATCCCACTCCAATCATAACCATACCAATATGATAGACCTTGATGTGCACATAACCATACCAATATGATGGACCTTGATGTGCACATAACCATACCAGTATGATGGACCTTGATGTGCACATAACCATACCAATATGATGGACCTTGATGTGCACATAACCATACCAGTATGATGGACCTTGATGTGCACATAACCATACCAGTATGATGGACCTTGATGTGCACATAACCATACCAGTATGATGGACCTTGATGTGCACATAACCATACCAGTATGATGGACCTTGATGTGCACATAACCATACCAATATGATGGACCTTGATGTGCACATAACCATACCAATATGATGGACCTTGATGTGCACATAACCATACCAATATGATGGACCTTGATGTGCACATAACCATACCAATATGATGGACCTTGATGTGCACATAACTATACCAATATGATGGACCTTGATGTGCACATAACCATACCAATATGATGGACCTTGATGTGCACATAACCATACCAATATGATGAACCTTGATGTGCACATCAAATCTGACAAAACTCGACAGAATCATCGAGAATCTTAACGGTACGACGACAAATGACGATAATCCACAGCACAGTAATGATATTACTACACATCATATAATCCACGGTACATTAGTATCAACATTGTGAGAACTGCTGGGAGCCCAGACAAGTGCCTGTCAAGTTTCAGGTTTTTTTCTCTGTCGTGTCAGACCCGCTCGTATAGGTATATATTAGCACTCAGCGCCACGAGAATATGAACAACCTTCGGTATGCTGACAACACAGTACTGATAAATGAGAACCAACAAGACATGTAAAATCTCTTGGATAAAGTCGCAAAAGAAAGTGAACAGAAAGGCCTTACTTTGAACATCAAAAACACATAGATTATGGTTATATCTAAGAAACAGATCCACCAGCATGCAGTATTAAATTAAATGGAACTATTCTAAAGCAGGTGCAGAAATTCAAATACCTTGGAGCAGTAATAACTTCAGATGGGAAATGAAGAACAGAAATTAGGAACAGAATAGGCCAAGCAAAGACTGCATTTCAGAGAATGAGAAACATATTAGCTAACACATCTTTATCAATGAATGTTAGAAAACGAGTCCTAAAATGCTATATTGAAACTATCTTGTTATATGGAAGTGAATCATGGACAATAGGCAAGTCTGCACACAAATCATTGGAAGCAACAGAAATGTGGTTTATTAGAAGAATGTTGCGAATCCCCTGGACAGCAAAAATAACTAATGAAGAATGTATGAGAAGAGCTGGAGAAACAAAAAACCTTGTCAAAAAGATGAGAGAGAGACAGTGTACTTTCATAGGACATGCAATGAGAAGAGGGGGTATTGAAAATATTATAACAAACTGGAAAAATAGAAGGAAGAAGATCAAGAGGAAGACCAAGAGAAATGATAATGGAGAGTCTGACGGGATGGTGTGAGAGGAGATAACCAACTGAGCTGATGGCCTGCATGAAGGATCGTGTACTCTGGAGAAGCATAATAGCCAACGCCCGTCGGCACGGCACCTGATGATGATGATGATGCCACGAGCGGCGATGACGTCACGTCACGCCCTATTTCTGAGCCAGCCGTCGTCGTCCACATAAAGGTGAAAATGTTCTTCATGCTAGCGCTCATTACACTGAGTTCGTAAGAACTGAACGTGCCACTGTCTTAAAAACGTGAATTCTCGTAAGAGTATTATTTATTATAGCAGATTTAGATGCTACCCGCCCCTCTACCCGTCTACCCGACACCAGTTGTCTTAAAGGTTTTCTAGAAAAACATGTCTGCGGTACTTCTGTGCTAAAATACTTTAAGACTGGAGAACTTTTTCATTTTCACTCTTCCTTGCATATTTTATAAAGCTTCGTGTGCTGTACGAACAGATAATCTGTTCTTATTTCATAGAAAGGCCTACATTATCATTTTCTGGGGAAAGGTACACGCTGTCTTATACTTTGGGCCGAGTTTCAGACTCTGCGCTGTTGTATGTACTGAAAGCATTTGTGAAAGGTAACTAGTGAGAACAAGCATCATCTGTGACTGTTGCGTCTCTAAGGTAAATAATGTTTTTCTTAGTCTTTAAAAAATCATTTAAAAATTATATTTAACAACAAGAACAACAACAACAGCAGCAACAACTACTACTTCTATTACTGCTACTACTGTTATTACTATTATTACTGTTATTACAAATACTGCTACTGTAACTGCTACTACTACTATTACTGTTGCTTCCTACTAATGCTTTTACTGCACTATTACTACTACTACCTTTTACTACTACAACAACAACAACTACTACTACTACTTTCTGTTACTACTACTGGCTGCTACTACTTCCTACTACTACTACTACTACTACTACTGATGCTACTGCTACAAGCTACTACTAATAACTATTACTACAACTACTTTCTGCTGCTGCTACTACTACTGCTGTTACTACGACTGTTACTACAACTACTGCTACTACTACTACTACTACTGATGCTACTGCTACAAGCTACTACTAATAACTATTACTACAACTACTTTCTGCTGCTGCTACTACTACTGCTGTTACTACGACTGTTACTACAACTACTGCTACTACTTCCTACTACTAGAACTACTGCTACTACTACTACTACTACTACTACTACTACTACTACTACTACTACTATTACTACTACTTTCTGTTACTACTACTGGGTGCTACTACTACACCTATTACTGTTACTGCTACTATTTCTAATGACTACTAATATTATTTGTACTAATATTGAATATTTGACACGTGAGTAATTACTGTATTATTTATTTGAAAACTGTTTTTATCTTTATGTTTCTGTTCTGTTAAAGAAAACACACACATATATGACATATATAATTATTACTTGCTTAAGCTGACATGAAAATCCTTGTCGGCTGAAATGTGAAAATGAAGCTAGCGCTATGGGCGTTCCAGGCAAAGTGAAGGGTGCGAGAAGAGTAAAAATGGACAGATAATAACAAACATGGTAATCCGTGGACTCCAGTCAGGAGAAGGAAGATTTCTGTGATCTAGAGTTCCATGCTCCAGGTAAAGAAGATGACAATCTTTGTGAGACTTACCTGGAGTTAGAACACACGCTGTCCTTGGCGTGGTGACACGCTAGAGGGTCATGTGGTCAACATCATGGCTTGCTGAGCTACCTGGGACGATGAGTGCTCTAATCACTACGCCACTCTGTGACTCGAGCATGTGGGTTTATGACCACTGATTTAGGAGGACTACAAACTGATTTACACAATATTTAACCCCCTTCAAACTTGATTTATAAAACTTGAACTTTATGAAGTTCTTCGTTTACGTTCATGTATCACTTGAAAAGTAAAACTTTAGTGTTTGAAGCCTATAGCTTAACTTTACATCTGTAAAACTGTGGGACTGTAAGCTTATAGTTTAACTTCGCATCTGTAAAACTGGTATTGTAATGTTGATGGTTCTTCCCCTGCCAGGCCGCTCTATAGGGCTGCTTCCGGTTTACGCGTTTTGACCATGCTGCCCTATAAGGCTCTATAGTTTGTTTCATTGAGAAAGTGAAATTAACTGGTGTAACTTTTTTTTTATTGTAAACGTTTTATTTGCGCATGTCCGATGACTCTGTTTGTCCTCCGTAAGCGTGGCTAGCAACGAGCATAAAAATCAAAGTTTTGATCGAAAATTTTCAACTTTTTGTAACGTAGATATGAATACGCCCTATGACCAGACTACTGTTCTTGAATGTACCCCGAGCAGATCGAGATCTATTAAACAGAGCGGAGAAGTAATTATAAGGTTATTTCAGACATTATTTTAGTGACCATGCCATTTATCATCACAAGATGAGATCGTATAAATCTAGATTTAGATCTAGACGTCGCCGATGGTAAGTAGTGTAGATTTAGACTTAGCCGATGATAAAGTAGTGTAGATCTAGACTTAGCCGGTGATAAAGTAGTGTAGATCTAAACTTAGCAGATGGTAAAGTAGGACACAGTTATCAGCTAAAATCATCACACTGCTTTTTTTCCTAAAAAGCTCTCCATTTATGAAATCATCATACATTAAAGTTACTTTGATGCTTAACACGTATATTGATGACGTGGAAATACTTTGTTACATTCACTTTTCTAAATATACCCCCTAAAAATATCAAGACCCGGGCTTTTAGTCTGACACAAATGGAACGTCGGAGTTTTCTCCTCTGACAGAGATAGAGGAAGTTTACTCATGTTTATAAAACTGGTATTGTAAGTTGATAGTTTAATTTCACATCTGTAATACTGACATTATAAACAGATAGAGTGACTTCACATTTGTAAAAAAACTGGTATTGTAAACTGATAGCTTTACATCACATCTGTAAAACCGGTATTGTAAATTAATGGCTTATCTTCATGTCGGTAAAACTGTGGTACTGTTGATAACTTAGCATCACGTCTGTGAAACTGATATTTTAAGTTGATGGCTTAAGTTCTCTCTCTCTCTCTCTCTGAACCTTAAGTGCTCAGGGCACATGGGGCTTCCGCAAGGGTTTTCCACAAATGCCTGTCCTGTGCCTTTTATTCTGCTCTTGCCCAGGTGAGCCCTCTATTGCTCAACATTCTGTCTGTTGTTCTTCTCTATGTCTCTTTTGGTCTATCCTTACTTCTGTTCCCCTGTGGTGTCCATCTTAGTGCTGTTTCTGGTAGTGAGTTATCAGTCATTCGGAGCACATGTCCCAGCCATCGCCAGCGTCTTTCCTCAATAACTGCTGTCAGTGGTTTCATCTGCATCTCTGCCAACAAGAAGTTATTTCTTGTGGTGTTTGGCCAAAATATTTTTCTAATTCTTCGTAAACATTTAGTCTGGAAGGAATTCAACTTGTTTTCTATGGTTTTGGTGATTTTCCAGCATTCACTTCCATAGAGTAGTAGACTTAGAACATTACTCTTAAATATCCTGATTTTCGTATTCATGCTTAGTTTTTTAGATTTCCATAATGTCTGCAGTACTGCAAAAGCCTGGTTTGCTCTAGTAAGTCTGCTGTTGATATCCTCTGTGCTGTCTCCATTTTCTACTACTTTACAGCCAAGGTATACAAATTCATTGACTTCCTCGACCAACTTGTTATCTACTCTGAGTACATTTCTATTCACATTTTGCTTCATTAACTTTTTAACTTTGTCTTTCCTACGTTGATATTTAGTCCTATATTGTATGCATTCTGAGTTAGCTTGTTTATTTTATCTTGCATTTCTTTGTGGCTGCTTGACGGTAGACAAATGTCGTCCGCAAAGTCAAGGTCCTCCAGCACTGTGTCAAGGGTCCTCTGCGTTTGTCTGATGTTGCTTCCTTCATTAACCAGTCTATTGCCAAGATAAATAATGTTGGTGATAGTACACATCCCTGCTTCACTCCTGTTTGTAGCCTAGAGCTGCTGGAGGTATGTTCTCCACAGATCACTTTGCAGTGAAAACCCTCGTATAGGGCTTTGATTACATTCACTATCTTATGGGGGAGGCCATGCCATCTTAGGATTTTCCACAGTGCATCTCTCTTGACACTGTCAAAGGCTTAAGTTCACATCTGTAAAACTGTGATATTGTAATATAACAAAGTTTGGTATAGCATTGAAGCTTGCAGATGTTTTTTATTAATTTCGACATTATCTTCACATACAACATGATTACTGTTGTCTTCACAAATATTACAACATTTGCTGGACCAAGTCCGATGAAAAGTTCACTGAATCTATCTAATTCTGACAAATAAGGCCATAAATGTATTGTTGACAATATCACTTGTAATAAGATGCAGTAGGAGATAAAAATGTGTTTGTGTTGTCGTTGAAGCACATAATCATTGTTCACAATATCAAACTCTAGCATATTCTAGGTGCAAACTTCAGCAATGTTCTTAACCTCAAGATGCTCTACACGAGACATGAGAACAATTCCAAACTCTGTACTATACTAGATCTGCAACACGTGGTCAGCTACTCGTCAATCACTTTACCCAAAGTTTCAAAAGTATCAAATCTTCACTTGAAGCACATCTTCAATCTGTCTTAAGACTGCTTGTCGTTCTACTCCTTCTCTGAGTATCTATTTTGTCCTCTTTGTGTCCTCTACTTCTCCTCGTGTGTCTTCTTCTTCGTGTATCTCCTTCTCTCTGTGTGTGTCACCTGTACGTGTGTCCTGAAACTGTCGGCCTGACCTGTATGTCGTAAATCAATTGTTCAATAGGCCACACCTCTAGATCTTTCTAATTGGTCAGTTGGTCAAGTCGGTCCACTCCCATTTTTCAAAACTGTGTGCTTCTTCTTCTTCTTCTTCGTTCACTTCTACCAACAAAAACCGCACTGTAAACTACTGAATTCACGCCTGTGGTCCTCGTTAGGTCCGGTGGTCCTCTGTGTGGTCCAAAATAGACCACACGAGATCCACGAAAGGACCACAAGGGGTTCAGAGTATCACAGTGCTTTAGCCTGTATTTCTTGGTGGGTCTCGGAAGCGGGATTGCGTGACACCGTGGTTTTCATTGCACCAGTTTAGTCTAGGGTTGGACTTTCTCACCGGAAGACCTCGACGTGTTTAGAATATCAGTGCATCCCCGCTGGGTGAGAGGCGGTAGCCCACCCAGGCCAGAGTTGGACTTTCTCACCGGAAAACCTCGACGTGTTTTGAGATACCCGTGTATCACCGCCGGGTGAGAGGCGGTTGCCCATCCAGTCCAGGGTTGGACTTCTCACCGGAAAACCTCAGCGTGATTAGGATACGCAAACATCCCCGCCGGGTGAGAGATGGTTGCCTATCTAGACTTCCCTGGTCCAGTGTCTCCGACTTCAGCATTTTGCGGTCGTGGCCGCTACCCTTCCTAGTTGTGACCAGGATGGAGCTTTTGTCCAGGAGGACGAATCCTCGCCACTAGTGACTTCTACCCCTGGGTTGAGCCGGTTTAGGCATTCCCAGTATGGGCGTGTTTGGGACGGGACATGCATAGCCTTCAAGATTCACCCCTGGTATGAGCCGGTTTAGGCAAAATTCACCAGTATGGGTGTTTATCAGGCGTTACCGACCTCTAGAGCGGAGGTGGCATGACATGTCTAGCCATCGAGTTCTACCCTTGGTGTGTGCCGGTTTAGGCATGTTTCACCAGTCTAGGTGTATTTCGGACTTGGGCGGCCTCTAGAGCAGAGGTGCCGTGGTATAGCTCTCGTAGCGATACTACTGGAAAAACTGTGTGCAAATAGCGTCCTAAGATTAGCCATTATGCGTCCAGTGTCAGACTGTTGCGTCAAATCTGTCCACAAAATTTTCTCAAGTATCAGGTGTTAGAGATACCTAGGGGGCGATTAGTCCAGATCTGTTTACACAGTGCCCGTCTGTTCTATTGTTATCCGAGTAAATGCTCTTATTTACCTTTATTGTCGGTCTCCTGTCCTAATATTACTACAAATGCCGTCCTTGAATTTTCCATCATTTCTGACTTACCTTTTGTGTATTTGAATAATAATAACAGTAATAATAATAATAATAATCAGGTGTCGTGCCGACTGGCGTTGGCTATTATGCTTCTCCAGATTACCCGATCCTTCATGCAGGCCATCAGCTCAGTTGGTTATCTCCTCTCACACCATCCCGTCAGACTCTCCAGTATCATTTCTCTTGGTCTTCCTCTTGATCTTCTTCCTTCTATTTTTCCAGTTTGTTATAATATTTTCAATGCCCCCTCTTCTCATTGCATGTCCTATGAAAGTATATTGTCTCTCTCTTATCTTTTTGATAAGGTTTTTTTGTCTCTCCAGCTCTTCTCATACATTCTTCATTAGTTATTTTTGCTGTCCAGGGGATTCGCAACATTCTTCTAATAAACCACATTTCTGCTGCTTCCAATGATTTGTGTGCAGACTTGCCTATTGTCCATGATTCACTTCCATATAACAAGATAGATTCAATATAGCATTTTAGGACTCGTTTTCTAACATTCATTGATAAGAGTGTGTTAGTTAATATGTTTCTCATTCTCTGAAATGCAGTCTTTGCTTGGCCTATTCTATTCCTAATTTCTGTTCTGCATTTCACATCTGAAGTTATTACTGCTTCAAGGTACTTGAATTTCTGCACCCACTTTAGAATAGTTCCATTTAATTTTTTACTGCATGCTGGTGGATTCTGTTTCTTAGATATAACCATAGTCTCTGTCTTTTTGATGTTCAAAGTAAGGCCTTTTTGTTCACTTTCTTTGGCGACTTTATCCAGGAGATGTTGCAGGTCTTGTTGGTTTTCAGCTATCAGTACTGTGTCGTCAGCATACCGAAGGTTGTTAATATTGTATCCTCCAATTTTTACGCCTGGTTCTGTGATGATCGTTCTTAGAATATTATCGCTATACAGAGAAAAAAGGTCTGGAGATAGTACACATCCTTGTCGCACCCCTTGTTTTATCGGTTGATATTTTCCAGTTCTATTTTCAACTCGAACTGCTGCTTCTTGCTGCCAGTATAGATGTTTTAAAATCCTCAGGTCTTTGCCATCTATATTGATGTCTTCAAGCATTTTAATAATTTCATTATATTTCATCTTGTCAAATGCCTTGGTGTAATCAATGAAGCATAAGTAGAGATCTTGCTGTACTTCTAAAGCTCTTTCTGTTAGTGTTCGTAAAGCATAAATGGCATTGTGTGTTCCCTTTCCTTCAACAAATCCAAACTGTTCATCTGCTATTTCCATTTTTATCTTTTTCCTTGTTTTTCTCATAATGAAACTCAGAAATAGCTTCTTTATGTGACATGAGAGGCTGATAGTCCGGTGGTCATCACATTCCTTTGCACCTGGTTTCTTTGGTAATGTTATAAACGTGGATTTAAGCAGGTCACTGGGCATATATCCACTGTTTTAAATGTCGTTCAGTAATTTGGTTATTATTTTTATTCCTGTCTCCTCTAGTGCCTCTATTTCTTCTACTGCTATATTATCGGGCCCAGTCCCTTTTCCTTTCTTCATGTGTTTGATTGCATCTATGATTTCATCTTCAAGTATTGGCAGTCCATCACAGTTTTCAGTATCTAGTGTTAATTCTGGTCTTTCTCCTCCATATAGCTCACCGATATACTCTGTCCACCTGTCCACAATGTCTTCTTTTCCCATTAACATTTTACCTTCTTTCTATTTCAGGCATCCTGTGGTATATTTTGTTTTCCTGCCTGTGAGTTCACTAATTCGTTTGTGCATGTTTTTGCTGTCTTTATTATGAAAGTCCTCTATCTGTCTGCACTGTTCATTTAACCACACTTCTTTTGCTTCTCTGCATTTGCGTTTTATTTCTTTATTTATCTTCCTGTATTTTTCTTGGTTATTTTTACTCCTCCTCTTGTCCATCAGTCCTAAGATGTCGTCTGTCATCCATTTATTTTTAGAGGCTTCTTTTTTGGTGGTATTATCTCCTTAACAGTTTGGTGGATAGAATCTCTTAACACTGCCCATTGTTCATCTATATTATTTATCTTTGCTATTGCATTGAATCTATTTGTTATAATAACTTTGTATTGTTCTCGCAGTTCTTGGTCATTTTTAAGGAGTTCTGTATTCAGTTTGATGTTTCTCACTTTTCTGTCTGCTCTCTTTAGCTTTATTCTAATTTTTCCACAGAGTGGGTCATGGTCACTATTGCAGTCAGCTCCTGGCATGGTTTTTGTTGTCTGTAATGCATTGCAGAATCGTTTGTTGATTAATATGTAGTCAATCTGGTTAAAAGTCTTTTTGTCTGGGCTGCACCACGTTGCCAGTCTTCGAGGATGTTGTTTAAACCAGGTGTTTCCTACAACCATGCTGTGTCTTCTTGCCCATTCAATTAATTTGCAACCTCTTTCATTCCTCTCCCCCAGTCCATAGTCACCAACGATATCTGAAGTTCTTCCTTAACCAACTTTGGCATTAAAATCTCCCATGACTATGGTAACTTCATATGACTTTGTGTATTTTAGGCCTGTCTCTATGTCATTATAAAAAAGCTGTACATCTTCTTCAGAACTTTCAGATGTTGGAGCGTACACTTGTATAATATTTATGTTTATTGGTTGTCCTTTCAGTTGGGCTAGCAGGACTCGGTCCGAGATGTTCAAATATCCTACAGTTGTCTTTGCTGTTTGTTCATCAAATATTATACCTACTCCTTGTTCATGTTTCTCACTTCCTAAATATATTATTGTATATTTATCAGAGTTTATCTTCCCTGCACCAGTCCATCTAACTTCACTCATTCCTAATAATAATAATAATAATAGTAATAATAATAATAAAACTGTTAGTAGTAATAACAATCGTAACATTAATAAAAATAATACTATAATCATTACTTACAAGGCTATGCCAGTTGATTAAATAACTTTACATACATTTTTTAAAAAGTCATTTTAATTTGATTTCTCGACAGAAAAATAATAATGGAGAAAAGGTTAAATTTTGTGCTGATGGGGAGAACCAAACAAGGAAAGAGCAAGACTGGGAACTCGTTACTGAACAGAAGAGCTTTCAGAGCATCTGCCGACGCTACGTCAATAACAAAAGAAGTTGATTTTAATTTTGGTGGCTTTGGAGACGAGTATGTTCTATTGGTTGTTGACACCCCAAGTCTACAAGACACCGACATGGACAAGGCCCAGGATATAGAAGCAGCTGCCAAGAACATGGACAAGGCCCTAGCCATGTGTTATGGTGGGGTTGATGCTTTTCTGTTTGTCATAAAGTTCGGCTGTCGATTCACTAAAGAAGACCAAAATACACTCCATGACCTGAAACGTATCTTCGGAGAGGACTATATCAATCACATCATTGTGGTCATGACTGGAGGGGACTCATTTCAGCACGAAATGGAAGAAAACGATGATGAAGAAAATGACATCACTTTCCATGATTGGTGCAAGAAACAGAAAGGAGAACTTTACCAGCTTTACAAAGATTGCAATGGGAGATTTGTGTTGTTTAATAACTTTGAGAAGGATGGAGAGAAGATGAAGGCACAGATTCAAGTGATAGTTAGACTGGCCTTAGATCTACAGTTCACCTCTGGTCGCTATAATTCTGAATGTTTTGAAAATGCTAGAGCTGAACGTGAGAAGCTGATACTAGAACTAAAAGCTCCACATTTGACAATAGAAATTCAAGAAAAACTCGGCCTTCTCTCGGCGGACATAGAAAACTTTGCCAAAACAAAGTCTGCCAGCGACAAGAAAAAGATCGAGAAAGAATTAGAAGATCTGAAGAAGGAGATAGAAATTGAGGACAAAGACTACGGTGTACTTGACCATTTGAAGCACTTGGTGGAGGAAGTGAGAAGAAACCTCAACGACACGGCTGAGCTCCAGAGTTTGGGCGAAAAGATTGAAAGTGCTAGAGCAGCTAAGGGTATCTGGGCCGGCTTGGGAACCATGTGCACTGTTGCTGCGGGTGTGGTAGCTCTAACTGCTCCACCTGTTGGACTTGCTGTCGCCGCCATCAGCTCTACCATCGGTGGTTTTGGATTTAGAGCAAACCAAGATGAAGTGGATAAATCAGATAAAAAGAAACAAGAAGTAGAGAAAAGGAAAAAAGAAATAGAGAACAGGCTGAAGAAATAAATTAAGATCAGGTATCACACATCAGACTAAAAGGCTTATATAAGTAGGTGAAGGTATTATGATCAGTCATCACACATCAGACTAACAGGCTTATATAAGTAGGTGAAGGTATTATGATCAGACATCACACATCAGACTGACGGGCTTATATAAGTAGGTGAAGGTATAAAGATCAGACATCACACATCAGACTGACAGGCTTATATAAGTAGGTGAAGGTATTATGATCAGGTATCACACATCAGACTGACAGGCTTATATAAGTAGGTGAAGGTATAAAGATCAGGTATCACACATCAGACTGACAGGCTTATATAAGTAGGTGAAGGTATTATGATCAGGTATCACACATCAGACTGACAGGCTTATATAAGTAGGTGAAGGTATTATGATCAGGCATCACACATCAGACTAACAGGCTTATATAAGTAGGTGAAGGTATTATGATCAGTCATCACACATCAGACTGACGGGCTTACATAAGTAGGTGAAGGTATTATGATCAGGTATTACACATCAGACTGACAGGCTTACATAAGTAGGTGAAGGTATTATGATCAGGTATCACACATCAGACTGACGGGCTTACATAAGTAGGTGAAGGTATAAAGATCAGACATCACACATCAGACAAACAGGCTTATATAAGTAGGTGAAGGTATTATGATCAGGCATCACACATCAGACGAGCAGGCTTACATAAGTAGGTGAAGGTATTATGATCAGGTATCACACATCAGACTAACAGGCTTATATAAGTAGGTGAAGGTATTATGATCAGGTATCACACATCAGACTAACAGGCTTATATAAGTAGGTGAAGGTATTATGATCAGTCATCACACATCAGACTGACGGGCTTACATAAGTATGTGAAGGTACTATGATCAGGTATCACACATCAGACTGACGGGCTTACATAAGTAGGTGAAGGAATTATGATCAGGTATCACGTATCAGACTGACGGGCTTACATGAGTAGGTGAAGGAATTATGATCACGTATCACACATCAGACTGACGGGTTTACATAAGTAGGTGAAGGTATTATGATCAGGTATCACACATCAGACTGACGGCTTACATAAGTAGGTGAATGAATTATGATCAGGTATCACACATCAGGCTGACGGACTTACATAAGTAGGTGAAGGAATTATGATCAGGTATCACACATCAGACTGACGGGTTTACATAAGTAGGTGAAGGAATTGTGATCAGATATCACACATCAGACTGACGGGCTTACATAAGTAGGTGAAGGTATTATGATCAGGCATCACGAACCAGACTAACAGGCTTATATAAGTAGGTGAAGGTATTATGATCAGGCATCACACATCAGACTAACAGGCTTATATAAGTAGGTGAAGGTATTATGATCAGGCATCACACATCAGACTGACGGGCTTATATAAGTAGGTGAAGGTATTATGATCAGGCATCACACATCAGACTAACAGGCTTATATAAGTAGGTGAAGGTATTATTATCAGGCATCACACATCAGACTAACAGGCTTATATAAGTAGGTGAAGGTATTATGATCAGGTATCACACATCAGACTGACGGGCTTATATAAGTAGGTGAAGGTATTATGATCAGGTATCACACATCAGACTAACAGGCTTATATAAGTAGGTGAAGGTATTATGATCGGGTATCACACATCAGACTAACAGGCTTATATAAGTACGTGAAGGTATTATGATCAGGTATCACACATCAGACTGACGGGCTTACATAAGTAGGTGAAGGTATTAAGATCAGGCATCACATATCAGACTGACGGGCTTACATAAGTAGGTCAGAAGTCTGGTTTATTTAGACTTAACAAATATACGAGAGCTCGATGACTTTTTGGTGGTTAGAAATCAGGTTTTACATGCGGACATGAAATGAGTGGAAAGTCAAGGATCACTCGATAAAAACAAGAGACAGACATACAAGGGACTGCTGCTGGCAACGAAGAGATTCCGTGTCTAGGAATAACCAGGAATACATGGGAAAATGTGATTTCTTTTCTTTATGAAATTGACTTTCCTTCTACAAGCACAATAACCTTTCATTAATGCAGGGAATTTAACATTTGTCTAACTGTGATTTTATTTTTTAGAGTGAAAAAGAGAAACATTCCCATGAGAATGAAAACTATGACTGAGAGAGAGAGAGAGAGAGAGAGAGAGAGAGAGAGAGAGAGAGAGAGAGAGAAGCAGAGTTCAAGAAGAAATGTACACACCACTGAGGCTTGCATGAAACCTTTGTGTGCAAAATTGGAGTTTAGTTAACTATCATTGTCCTTGCAGTCGGCACAGGCAGGCAGGCAGGCAGGCAGGCAGGCAGGCAGGCAGGCAGGCAGGCAGGCACACACATACATACATATATATATATATATATGCTTCTACGCTCTCTGTAATATCTATACCCATCTTTGTGTACTTCTACTGATGGCGCATTTCTGTTCAACTGAAAAAAGAAAGACACACTCAATGATTGTACACGTGACACACGTTCTGTGCAGGAAAAGACACACAGGAGAAGAAACAAAAACTGAAACATTGATGAATGAAATTCATCCGAAAATGAATTATGGGTAACGGTTTATTTAATCTTACATTGTTGACATGAATTCCAAGTATTGGCAAAAATCTTCATAATCAAATTTTTCATGAAATTTTAAATGTATTTTCTAAGCGAAGCTTTTCCTTTTCGGTGATATATATATATATCTGAACCTTAAGTGCCCAGGGCACATGGGGCTTCCGCAAGGGTTTTCCACAAATGCCTGTCCTTCGCCTTTTTTTCTGCTCTTTTGCCCAGGTGAGCCCTCTATTGCTCAACATCCTTTCTGTTGTTCTTCTCTATGTCTCTTTTGGTCTACCCTTACTTCAGTTCCCCTGTGGTGTCCATCTTAGTACTATTTTTGGTAGTGAGTTGTCAGTCATTCGGAGCACATGTCCCAACCATCGCCAGCGTCTTTCCTCAATAATTGCTTGTCAGTGGCTTCATCTGCATTTCTACCAACAAGAAGTTATTTCTTTTGGTGTCTGGCCAAAATATTTTTCTAATTCTTCGTAAACATTTAGTCAGGAAAGAATTCAACTTGTTTTCTATGGTTTTGGTGATTTTCCAGCATTCACTTCCATAGAATAGTACACTTAGAATATTACTCTTAAATATCCTGATTTTCGTATTCATGCTTAGTTTTTTTTAGATTTCCATATAGTCTGCAGCACTGCAAAAGCCTGGTTTGCTCTATTAATTCTGCTGTTGATGTCCTCTGTGCTGTCTCCATTTTCTACTGCTCTACTGCCAAGGTATACAAATTCATTGACTTCCTCCATTAACTTGCTATCTACTCTGAGTACATTTCTGTTGTTCACATTTTGCTTCATTAACTTCATTTCGTATATATATATATAATTTTTTTTCCTTGTCGTGCTTAGAGGCACTTAGGGATATGGTGTTAGTGCCCATATTAAAATTAAGAAAGGCAATAGTTTTTAGAAATACATTTGCGTGACTTGCAAAGAAATGTTTGATAGTATAGTGTAATATATTATATTGTTTTAAATCAAAGCCTACACAAATTGCTGTAAATCAAAGCCTCACACAAATTGCTGTAAATCAAAGCCTCACACAAATTGCTGTAAATCAAAGCCTCACACAAAGTAAATTTTATTCGTTATTACTGACACTGGATATAAAAATTGCTGTTTTAAACATTTAAGTTACATGAAGAATTACTTATAAGCCACTTCATTATTTTGACTTTATTTTATATATTATTTTATATTGCTGTTTTGTTTAATACTTCCTTTTTTACTAGATCATATCAGTTTGACTCACTGTTCACTGATACCTTTTTTTCTGTATGATATAAATAAGTATACCTGCTTCAGGCACATTAGTTCCTTATTTATTAAGTACGATATGACTTTAATCTAGTATTGTGACATGAATCTGTATATATTGAGAGCAGTTATCATGAATACTTATTTTCTGTTCAGTTTGGTTACTTTCAGCTTCGAATGAGTTTTGCTTTTTTTTTTTTTTAATCTACAAATAAACTTCACAAAGTCATTTTTGTCTGTTTGTTATCTTTAGTCATTTAGTCCTTTGCATCAATTATAGTAATTGTTACTGATATAAGCTTAGTTGTACTCAGTGGTTTTTAAATGATTGTCATCATTGTAATCTTACATAATTAAGATTTGTCAGGCATTCATTAACTTAAAAAGTGTTTCTAAAAAAGTGAAGGTATAAAGGTCGAAGGTAAATTTCCCCTTTCCATGCCATTAAGCCATATTTGAGAATACGGTGTTAGGCCCGTATTTTCTATGACCTTAGGCATATGTAAGTCTGATGTGGTCAGTGTCACGCCTGGCTATTTTACCTTCCTAGATTTCTCTGGTACCCATTTTTAGAAGCTGGGTGAACCCTGGGGTCTTTTTCGGTGTGTGCTAGAGAACATCCCACTGCTGGGACTGAACCCGGTACCATCAGATTAGCAAACCGACCGCCTAACCACTCAGCCAACCAGGCCGCTATGAAGGGGAGACATTAATTATAATTTTTTACGTAAATATCTGAAAACTAATCGACATTATTGTTGTTATTATTATTATTATTATCATCATCACTATTATTATCACCATTATGATTATTATTATTGAGCCTGGGCAGATCGTGAACATATTATCTACGTGACTGTGGAAACACTGAAAGTGAGGTCAAATACCCTCCCCTCCCCTATTGAAACAGGCTTTAGCCACCTCCCTCTCCTCCCCACGCCACCCCCTCATACCAGAAATTAGAAACCAACAGAAACATAAAACAGAAGCTGACTTTTAGAGTAACAATCATGGCAATGTGTTGTCGTAGAATACGGTTTTGAAGAAGATAAATTAACTAATCATCATTTTGCTGTAGAGCTCATCTCCAAAGTGTCCTACTCTATGGAAGTGAATGCTGGAAAATCGCCAGAACCATAGAAAACAAGCAGAATTCTTTCAGACTAAATGTTTACGAAGAAGTAGAAAAATTAGAAAAATCTTTTGGTCAAACATCATAAGAAATAACATCTTGTTGGCAGAAATGCAGATGAAGCCACTGACAGCAATTATTGAGGAAAGACGCTGGCGATGGTTGGAACATGTGCTCCGAAAGACTGACAACTCACTGCCAAAAATAACACTAGTATGGACACCACAGGGGAACATAAGTAAGGGTAGACCAAAAGAGACACGGAGAAGAACAACAGAAAGGATGTTGAGCAATAGAGGGCTCACCTGGGTAAGAGCGGAAAAAAAGGCAAAAGACAGGTGTTTGTGGAAAACCCTTGAGGAAGCCCCATGTGCCCTGGGCACTTAAGGTTCAGAGAGAGAGAGAGAGAGAGAGAGAGAGAGAGAGAGAGATTGATTGATTGATTGATCTTTATTTCGAAAGGGTTAAGAATTGGGCACACAGGCCCGTCTGACATTCTGCCCTTTATCATACATCTTTCACTCTATTCTAGGCATTCTACAAATATGCTGTTCATATAACAAACATAACTAACATTGAAGCTGAGATACATAAAATAAAATATAACATTTACGTTTCGCTCCTAAACATTCACTCAGTACGAAGTAACTACATACATTATAAATGACTATCTACTAAACAACATTTTCGGGACTATTCAGAAAACAATTAATTGTATTCGGTGTCTGTAAGAGCAGTTTAAGATAACTTTTAAGTTTTATAATTCATGGAGGCATGTAGTCGACATCAAATAGATATTGGGAAAGCTTGTAGTTGTACGAAGGAGTATAATTTATATTTTTATATAGGATGGGAGGGTATTCCAAAGATGAGCAGCAGGATAACTAAAGCTTTTCTTGTAAAGATCAAGTCTAGGTTTTGGAAGACATATGTTGTTCAAGCGTTGGCTGCACTTTGGGCTAAATTTAAACAGGTTCCATAGATAAGGCGGGGCATGCCATGAAAGAATTTGATGTACTAACTTGGCTTTGTTGAAGAGGAACCTATTCTTAAGAGGTAGTATTTTGATACGTTTGTGATAGTTAGTTGTTTCTGCTTGATCTTTGTCACTAATAAGCTTTACTGCTCGCTTTTGGAGTGAGCAAAGCCTCTTTGTATTTGACATTGAGCAGCCATCCCAAACTGTTGAGCAATAGTCTATATGTGTTTGTATATGAGATATGTAGTATGTCTTCCTAGTGTCTTGATCGATGAAGTGCTTAACCGAGAGAGAGAGAGAGAGAGAGAGAGAGAGAGAGAGAGAGAGAGAAAGAGAGAAGGAGAGAAAGAGAAGATTTGTTCAGAGACAAAATATGCTTTCTTAGAAGATAGGCTCAGAGATAAAATATGCTTTCCTAGAAGATAGATTCAGAGACAAAATATTCTTTTATAGAATGTAGGTCCAGGGACAAAATATTCTTTTATAGAAGGTAGGTCCAGGGACAAAATATTCTTTTATAGAAGGTAGGTCCAGGGACAAAATATTCTTTTATAGAAGGTAGGTCCAGGGACAAAATATTCTTTTGTAGAAAATTAACTGTAAATAAAATACGTCTCGATACTGAACAGGTCATTGCGAGTCGAGACATTAACACACATCTGTAGCAAATTTCTACGACATCAATAGCTTCACCAATAGGGGTCATGACACTACTAAATGTAAAAAAACGTTTAGTAGAAGACGCCATGACACCTCTAAAAGTAAAAAATAACTGCGACACTATCGCAAATTTCTCTTTTCTTTGTAAAAGAAATTTCAGAATTGACCTGATTTTAAAAAAAAAAATGTAATGTAACCTAAACAGTAAATTAAAAACAGCTCCGTGTACTCCAAGTCAGCATTTAGGAACATGAAAAACTGTGCAATAAATCTCTGTCGGTGAACAGCAGAAAGAGAGTTATCCAGTGTTACATCAAACCCATATTATTATATGGATGCAAAGCATGGACGATAACAAAGAGCATTAAAATGTACTGGAAGCGATAGAGATGTGCTTCATAAGAAGAATGATGGGAATATCACGGACAGCCAAGACAACAAACGAAGAGGTTCTAAGTGAGGCTGGGCAGAAAAGAAGAGGAGGGGGGGGGGGGAATTATGGCAACATTCAGAACACAACAGTCCAGGATTTGTAGGACATGTTTTAAGAAGAGGCAAATTGGAGCACTTAATCAGAAAAGGGAAACTGGAAGGGAAAAGGGACAGAGAAAGACAAAGAAACGCTCTACTTGATGGACTAAAAGAGTGGCACAGAGCATATTCCAAAACACAACGTATAGAAAGAGCAAAGGATGATTGGTTGCTGAAATCAATGACGACCAACGGCTGACTGACAGAGAGACAACCTACAGTCCAGCAGAATTTGTATGTGATAGTACGAGTATGTAAATGTATGTGCGTATGTCGATGTTTGTTATATTGTGACATACTGATTCTTTTATAGCAGTCTGGTTAACTGAGTGGTTAGGTTCTCGGTTTACTAACCTGGTGGTACCGGGTTCAAGTCCCAGCAGTGGGATCTTTCTTCTGGTACACACCAAACAGAGCCCGGGGTCCACCCAGCCTCTAAACTTTGATATCATAAAAATCTGGGAAGATAAACCGACCAGGCGTGATACCGACCACATCAGACTTTCTTGTGCCCAAGGTCGTGGAAAATACCGGCCTAACACCGCATCCACAAACTGACTTATTGACAAGGAACCGGATTTTTGTTCTCTTTTGACTGTTATCTACCTTGAGAAAAGAAAGAAAAAGTAATCCATTTCAGGTCAATGTTTGACAGAACGAAGAGGAGAGATAGAAAGGAGAAATTAAAAGAAATTATGAGAGAAGATAAAAGAGAACAGAAAACATTGATAACCCTACACCCTTATCTAAATTCTTGTATTGATGGACTAAACAATGCGCCATAAAACCTTGCTCACTGCAGGCTGGAGAAGCATATTTTTGGGAGGAAACGCCCAAGAAAATTATTTTTTCACCTAAAGTTGGATTTCCAGGAAAACAACGTGACACTCGTCGGTTGATATGACATAGATTTTGGCCCTCTTGCCAGCGCTGCAGATATAATGCCAGTACTTGCATAACATGTTGCGCATCGAAAGTGCAAAGATTTCAGAAGTCAAGGTGAAGGATGTTAAATAAAGATAAAGCCTATTTTAGCATTGATTACAACACGTGATACTTGTTACGATCTTGATAATATTCAGTAAGACATGCCTGGTGAACATTCCTGTGTGCGTGTTCCAAGATTGGTTAAATTTTTTAAAGCTTATTTTGCTGGCGACTTAAATTTGTACTCCATATTTTGAAGTGTGAACAATTGGGAAGTTCTCCCTTGCCACAAAAATGCTCGAATATATCAGTTTTGGCACACAACTCTGAAGTTCTCAACTTGTATTTAGGGATTAAACAAATAAATAACTTATTTGTGTGCAGAGTGAGTGTATCGACCATCTTCCATGAACGTTGAGTCGCCAACTGATCTGTATATAGAGTGGAACAATTTTTTTATAAATAGGAAACTACGAGGTTTTGGTACGGTAAAGTAAGAGAACAAATATTGTAGGAACGCTGTTCTCTCGTGGCTAGACGGCTGCTCGTCCTACCGGAGTCCGTGTTCGAATCCCAGGTAATTCTCTTGTGATTTTTCTTTCTCTCACGTCTCACTAAAGTGTTTTGTCTACGATTTTTTCGAGGTTTAATCCTACAATATTTGTTCTCTTACTTTACTGTATATAGAGTGTATCGACTATCTTCCATGAACGTTGAATCGCCAACTGATCTGTATATAGAGTGTAACGACCATCTTCCATGAACATTGAGTCGCCAACAGATCTGTATATAGAGTGTATCGACCATCTTCCATGAACATTGAGTCGCCAACAGATCTGTATATAGAGAGTATCGACCATCTTCCATGAACGTTGAGGCGGAAGCTGATCTTCTCTTTCATTTCCCCTGACACATGCACGACCTGGTACAAAAATTAATGTCAGTTGATGGATCTGTGACATCTGCAGAGAATAGTGAGATTAAAATCTAGAATATTAACTATTTGGAGCACAAGAACGCAATATAACAATCTAAAGCACATTCAGTGGACTGGAGAAAGCTGTCGAATACTTTGTGGAAAAAACATTTTGTCACATGAGACATTAGCAATGCCAAGCTCCCAAGTGTGTGTGTGGGGGGGGGGGGAGGGTGAAAAAAAGAGGGGGGCGGGAACTGTCACAGTGGTGAATAAACTTCTTTCCAAAATAACCAGAGTGGTGAAAACCACCAGAGTCTAGAAAATATCTAATTCCTTTCCTTCACAGTTGTGGTTAGATGCCACCAGTCTAGAAAATATATATTTCTTTTCCTTCACAGTTGTGGTTAGATACCACCAGAATCTAGAAAATATATATTTCTTTTCCTTCACAGTTGTGGTTAGATACCACCAGTCTAGAAAATATCTATTTCCTTTCCTTCACAGTTGTGGTTTGATACCACCAGTCTAGAAAATATGTATTTCCTTTCATTCACAGTTGTGGTTAGATATCACCAGTCTAGAAAATATCTATTTCCTTTCCTTCACAGTTGTGGTTAGATACCGCCAGAGTCTAGAAAATATCTATTTCCTTTCCTTCACAGTTATGGTTAGATACCACCAGAGTCTAGAAAATATCTATTTCATTTCCTTCACAGTTATGGTTAGATACCACCAGTCTAGAAAATATCTATTTCCTTTCCTTCCAGTTGCTCAGTTTTGTTACAAGCACACTTGTCTAGTTGCTGTACATAAATGTGCTCCAAGAATTAGCCAATTTTATGAAATAAAATATTGGTTTAAAATATCCCTGGTATAAATCAGTAACACTGAAACATCCTTTGTCTGTAGTCCTAAAGTATGTCAGCTCTGACTCAGACAACACCAGCATTCACCACGGCACCAACAGCAATGCAGAAAGCCCTATTCTAATTGAGAATGACAATGCCAAAGATTTTTTTAAAAAAAAGTTTTTCATTATACAAGCTTGGCTATTGCTGCACTCTTCTTTTTGGAGGTAAGTTCAGGTGCCAGTACAATATACCTGTACATCTTCAAACTATGACAGTAAGACTGTCATTATATCTAGAATGATGTCACAGATGTCAAAGCTGAGACTTTGTACTCCCTGAGGCCAACAGGGCCTCCCTGGTGGTGGAGCCTGCCGGGCAGCATTGTACCTCTTCTACTTTCTACTTCATTTCTGGTCTGTAAGCTATCGCCGTAGTCCTCCCCCCCCCCCCCACGGGGCGTCATGTTCGTGTTTCTTCGTCACATCGGCTTAAAATAACAACCTATTGGCAGTTCCAGGGAGACAGAAGAAGAAGAAGATATGACAAGCATAGTTTTAAGGAAAAGTTTGTTCTCAATCAGATAACAAACAGCACTGTCCGTCTGTGTTAGCTCCATTGTTCTGTGAGTGGCTCGGGAGATAATACACGGTTATTCATATCGCCGTGAAATTTTTTTAAAATTCGCAACAAATAAACTACATAACAGATCATGATTATTCTTAAGCCAAGAGATAGAGAGAGAGAGAGAGAGAGGAGAGAGAGAGAGAGAGAGAAATTCCTAGATGAAGGCGAAGGCTTCGCTGGTAAGCTTCTCTAACATGATTCAGTTTCTTCGCTTGGTCCTGGACGTCCCTGCCGAGGAGCTGTGCACAGACAGCCTTAATCCCAGAATTTCGCATATCACTTCTTAATACTGTTGATAACAGCTGCTGCCTTCTGGGATTCTGCTCGAAATCGTCGCTGCACAGTCACAACGGACGAGGTTCTTGCGTATTCCAAAACACAAAATGACTGCTCACGTTTACTGAAGGCCATATTTGCTACACAGGCAAATGAGTGGCATAGCACAACATATGCATTGTTCATAGATTTTGAGAAAGCCTTTGACAGTGTCAACAGAGATGCATTGTGAAAATTCCTAAGATGGCACGGCCTCCCCCATAAGATAGTAAATGTAATCAAAGCCCTATATGAGGGTTTTCAGTGCAAAGTGATCTGTGGAGAACATACCTCCAGCAGCTTTAGGGTACAAACAGGAGTGAAACAGGGATGTGTACTATCACCAACATTATTTTTCTTGGCAGTAGACTGGTTAATGAAGGAGACAACATCAGACAAACGCAGAGGATTACAATGGACCCTTGACACAGTGCTGGAGGATCTTGACTTTGCGGACGACATTTGTCTATTATCAAGCAGTCACAAAGATATGCAAGATAAAATAAACAAGCTAACTCAGAATGCAAACAACATAGGACTAAAGATCAACGTAGGAAAGACAAAGTTAATGAAGCAAAATGTGAACAATAGAAATGTACTCAGAGTAGATAGCAAGTTAGTGTAGGAGGTTAACGAATTTGTATACCTTGGCAGTAGAGTGATAGAAAATGGAGACAGCACAGAGGACATCAACAGCAAACTTACTAGAGCAAACCAGGCTTTTGCAATGCTCCAGACTATATGGAAATAAAAAAAAAACTAAGCATAAAAATGAAAATCAGGATATTTAAGAGTAATGTTCTAAGTGTACTACTCTATGGAAGTGAATGCTGGAAAATCACCAAAATTATAGAAAACAAGTTGAATTCTTTCCAGACTAAATGTTTACCAAGAATTAGGAAAATATTTTGGCCAAACATCATAAGAAATAACATCCTATTAGCAGAAATGCAGATGAAACCACTGACAACAATTATTAAGGAAAGACGCTGGCGATGGTTGGGACATGTGCTTCGAATAACTGACAACTCACTACCAAAAATAGCACTAAGATGGACACCACAGGGGAACAGAAGTAAGGGTAGACCAAAAGAGACATGGAGAAGAACAACAGAAAAGATGTTGAGCAATAGAGGGCTCATCTGGACAAGAGCAGAAAAAAGGCGAAACACAGGCATTTGTGGAAAACCCTTGCGGAAGCCCCATGTGCCCTGGGCACTTAAGGTTCAAAGAGAGAGAGAGAGAGAGAGAGAGAGAGAGAGAGAGAGAGAGAGATTTGCTACAGCAAACTAACGGAGCTATGAGTGCGGTCTTTATTTTTAAAAAAATTGAAGAGTTTCTCTCTTTCTCTCTGTGTCTCTCTGTCTCTGTCTGTCTCTATCTCTCTCTCTGTCTGTCTGTCTGTCTGTCTGTCTCTCTCTGTCTGTCTGTCTGTCTGTCTGTCTCTCTCTCTCTCTCTTGGCGGATCATGATCCGTTACGTAGTTTATTTGTTGCGAAGTTATGAAATGTCTCACTGACCTATGAATAACCCTGTGTAGTGCGGTATGAAATATTACAATCTTTGAACAAAAGTAATTTCTCACGAAGTGACAAAATGAAATGGATGTTATATCCTAGAATAAAGTTTTCTTTTTTTTCTTAAATATAGAAAAAGTAAATATTGCATTGCAGAAATAAAGAATCACTGATTTTTGTTCACATCTATTTCGTCTTCTTTAATACCGTCTAAATAGCGAACTAGTTAGTAAAGCGGTTTTTCATAAGAAAGATCAGTGGTTTGAGTCTCACCGAAAGACGCTCAGTTACCAAGACCAGCTGTAGAAATGGGAACCAGGCACTTTTTTTTTGGGGGGGGGGGGTGCCAGGGCTGAAGGCGTCCTGCTGACCACACGCTAGCGACTGACAGGTCATACAGACATGACATGGGGCTACTGTACTTTTTATTGCTCAAAAGTTTCATCGAAAAATATATTAGTTTAGATGTATACAAACTTCCAATTTCTTTTATTCTCTTTTATTATTTGATTTCCATACATTGATATTAACAGCACCAATCTTCTTCATTATCGTTAGATCTCCGGACGAACTAGTTTTATCGCTGGCCTCGTTTCGCAGATGGAGATATCAAGGCCGCCTGTTTGAATAAACCTAAGCCGATTATACAGAAAGTAACCATTGACTCAATGCTAGTCTAAAATCACAACAATCTGTTACCTTGCGTTAGCTCCAACACAAACTATTACCTGCGTCCTCTAACAGCAACTGCAGCCTGAATCACGAATAAAAGCCAGTATTCCACATTTCATTTTTCAGCAGCTACTTCGACGCTGTAGTTAAAATGGAAGCACAATCCGCAACAGAAATATTCATTTTAAAAAGTAGTTAATTTCTGAAACAAAAACTTCTCACTAAAAATGTGATTTCTTTCATTAACTCTTTCACGGCACCACTGGCAGTGTTAATGGATCGTGCACATCTGTGCGAATCAACGCTAAGAGCGATACTTAAGTAGTCTAAGTAAAATAAAAAGTAGCAAATTTCTAACACAATCCATGTTCTTAAAATTATAGAGTAACTTTCTTATAGTTTTCTTTTTCCTACCAAAATTTCTCATCCAGATATATTCTAGAAGAGCATGGAAATTAATCCAGGAGTGGAAGAGTTAAAGTAAACACATCCACGTGTTCATGTGGTCGTGCAGTCATAGCCGGTGATAACAGCACGGACATAATAACAACACGGAGATAATAACAGCACGGAGATAATAACAGCTCTCATTTTCCAGACACTTAGTTTAGTCAGTAGACTGACTCTAATTATGTGTACGGACTCTCCGCTAGTCTTTGGACTCCCTGTCCTGCCCGCAAGGCAGTGGGAGCGAGAGGTTTTAAGGCGCCTCCGACAAGTGTTTCAGCCCTATTAAACTCCTGACACTCTAAAGGGGGTGGGCCCCTCTGGGTCATGACTCCCAGAGGTCTTGTGAGTTGTTACTTTTTTGTCCCGGGATTGAGTTGGCACTGTACTTTTGAAGTGTGTCTTTAGCGATTTAGCCATGGAAGGCTGGTATTGGCCGCGACAAGCGAAATTATTTATGTTCTCAATGCTTGTTTTGCATACTCCACAGCCAGCATGAAACCTTTTCTGCTGTTTCTGAAAGGCTTTTCAATGCCCTTGCTCTTGCTTGTCCCTTTATGTCCAGCTGCTTACATAGGTCGTGTGCTGATGTTGCTACGAATCCTCTCGCTCCCACTTCTACAGCTATTACTTTTGCCTTGACTCATGCTCCCTGCCTCATTTGCTTGACTAGGTCATTGTACTTCTCACCTTTGAATAAATGCTGGTTCTCTATTCTTGTATCGTACGGAACCGTAAGCTCGATCATTATTAGTTCTTGTTTTTCTATGGAGTACACTACAATGTCCGGTCTCATTCCTGTGTTCTTAATGGCAGTCGGATATTATCTTCTTCCTGGTAGGTCCGCTATCACATCCCAGTCATTTCCACTATCTAGCAGTGATGGTAATGAGATGTCTCTGATTTCAATATTCGATATCGTACCAGCGCCTATGAAGTATTTAGGTGGGACCTCAACTCGTTCTATAATACTGTCGCCAGTTGGTCCGCGCCTGCTTATTCCGGTTAACCCTTATTCGCAGGTATCCTCATATCTGGAGGACTTTCACTATCCGCTACCTGTGACGCGCTGGGTTGGGGATGGTGGCTCCAGCTTTACCCAGATAAGGAGACGGCGATGTGCAAAACAAGAACCCCAGCCACACTAGCGATACGGACACTTACCAACTATCCATCCATACCCGTGAAATATGAACTTCTTCTTCTTCTTCTGCGATCGAGGTCGTCGGTCACGTCAGATCCTGGTCCCTGCTGACACGCCAAAGTCCATAGTCCTCTCCAGATCCCGATAAATGACGTCTCGCGCATTAGCTTGAGATGACTAGTTAAATGAAGGCCCGGCGAGCGTCCGATAACACTTCATTTTATCTGCCTGTACGGTGCTAGCATCAGTTTAGGTTTGTCACGGTGTTCTTCTTCTACTTAGCTTTCTAGTGTATGTGTGTGTGATTGTGTGTCTGTATGCGTATGTGTGTCTGTCTGTATGTGTATGTGTCTGTAAGTGTGTGTTTCTGTGTCTGTATGTGTATGTGAGTGTGTGTTTGTGTGTCTTTATGTGGGTGTGTCTTTCTGTATTTGTATGTGTCTGTGAGTGTGTGTTTGTGTGTCTGTATGTGTATGTGAGTGTGTTTGTGTGTCTGTATGTGTATGTGAGTGTGTTTGTGTGTCTGTATGTGTATGTGGTTGTGTGTCTCTCTGTATGTGTTTGTGAATGTGTCTTTGTCTGCATGTGTATGTGAGTGTGTCTGTATGTGTGTCTGTGGTGTATGTGTCTGTGTATGTGAATGTGTGTCTGTGAGTGTATGTGAGTGTGTGTCTGAGTGTGTGTGTGTGCGTGTTTTGAGAGGGGAGAATTTATATGTTTCTCCCTTGATCATATATATGATCAAGGGAGAAACATATAAATTCATATATATATGATAATAACAAATGTCGCAGCAAACAAAATGCAGCCAAAAATCTGATGAGAAACGATACACAACTGAAATTATTATCGTCATTACCTATAGGCACAGTGTATTTAATAAGTGAACAGTTGCCACGTTACAAATATGGTATTTGTTTCACATTGTATATGTTAGAAATTTCACATCTGTTTACTCATAAAATGATTTCAGATTTTTCTGGAAGTCTGCACTTTCCAAAAGAAGTGCATCATCAATCCCTGGCAGGTATGTGAGTTTCTAGTAATGATTTAACTACTCTAATTTTATTAATGACCCCAGTGAATTTCCGTAATGTGAGATAATACGAGGGGCGATCAGAAAGTAATGCACCACATAGTTTTTCTCAGGAGATGTTTATGAAAAAAAGCATGAAATTTATTTTTAAAAATATGCATAGGTATGTCCTGTAAAAATCGGTATTATTCAACATAATCCCCATCAGCATGTACGTCTTTACGCCAGCGCGAAACAAGTGCATGTATTCCTAGCCCGTACCAGATTTTCTCTTGATTATGTAGCCATTTCTTCGCTGCATGAATAACTCCTGTGTCATTTTCAAATCTTACTCCTCTGAGTGCATCTTTAAGTGGACCAAACAGATGGAAATCAGAGGGTGCCATATCGGGACTATAGGGTGGATGGGGTAGTACAGTTCAACCCAATTTGGTGATTGCTTCCCGTGTTGCCAGACTTGTGTGAGGGCGCGCATTGTCGTGAAGGAGAAGCAGGTCTGCTGGATTCTTGTGCGGCCGAACTCTGCGAAAACATTGATTGAGTTTTTTTTATTGTCTTAATGTAAGCCTGCGAATTGATTGTCTCTCCTCTTGGAATAACATCCACAAGAATCACACCTTCAATGTCCCAAAAGACAGTGATCATGACATCTCCAGCTGAAGGAGTCGTCTTGAATTTCTTTCTTCGTGGTAATTGCGGATGATGCCACTCCACTGACTGTCTTTTTGTCTCCGGTTCAAAATGATATGCCCAGGTTTCGTCACATTGAAACTCTCCAACAATTCAGAAGAAATTGCCTTCCTTTGCAATCGATGGTCATTTGTGAGACTTCGAGGAACCCATCTTGCGCAAACCTTAGAAAATCCGAGAGCTTTTATAACTGCATTTGTACTACCATTGGTGACTAACAGCTTTAAGGACAATTGTTGAGTAGTGATCAGTAAGAATAATGCCCTCAGCGTATTTCAACATTTCTGCCTTGGTGGCTGTGGCAGGACGTCCCCAGTCGGCCGATTATGCAACTTCTTATCTCCACTTTTATTCTCTGAACCCAGCGACTGACTGTACTCCTGTTGACTGCAAAACTTCCCTACACATCACATAGACGCTTGTGAATGTTCACAACAGTTTCCTTTTCTGCAACGAGAAATTCTATCAAAATCCGCTGTTTATACTGCAAGTTGCTAACAGGTCCATTTCAACGATTAGGGCAGCTGTATTCCTTTTCTGGTTGCAGTGCAATTTGGTTCACACAGTCGATACATTCCACATTTCAAATGCAAAATTTCATGCTTCTATCTTCATTGTTAGCTGGAAAAAAACAATTTGGTGCATTACTTTCTGAAGGTCCCTCGTAGCACAATAATGTTGTCTTTTTATTTGAAAGAACTCAAGATATTTTCAGTTATTATGAATTAGAAAAGCCATTTTGTTTCATCTACAAAGAGGTATGCAGAAAAGAGGCATCAGAACGATGGACTGTGGGCATGACATGTTGAATCTAATTTCAAGAACTGGAGAGCGATGAGGGCTGAGAACCAAACAGGAGCATTCCAAGAGAGAGACAAAGATGTGTTCTATCTCCTGACCTCTTCATCTTGTACAGCGAAAACATAATGAGAAATATAGAGAACATGCCAGGAATATCAACTGGCAAGTACAATCTTAACAATCTAAGATACGCAGAAGACACAGTTCTGATTGCTAAAAGTGAAGGGGATCTACAGGCTCTTGTGGACGTCGTGGTTCGTGAAAGGAAAAGTCTCAGCCTGAACAAAAAGAAGACTGAAGTGATGGTCATCTCAAAGAAAAGAATACCACCACAATATAGCATTACCATCGATGGCACAACTCTGAAACAAGTTGATAGATTCAAGTACTTAGGAACGATTATAACAACTGATGGGAAATGTCACAACGAAATAAAAAGCAGACGTGCTCAGGCCAAGTCAGCATTCCAGAAAATGAGAAACATCTTGTGTAACAGATCCATATCAATGGAAACAAGATTCCGAGTACTTAAATGTTACATCGAGCCAATTTTGTTTTATGGATGTGAAGCATGGTCCATGAATAAGAGAGTACAGTGAGAAATGGAGGCCATGGAAATGTGGTTCATAAGAAGGATGTTGAAGGTACCATGGACAGCCAAGAAAACCAGTAAAGAAGTCTTTAGAGGCTGGAGTTAAGAAGCAAATTATAGCACAGATCAGAAGCAGACAAGCAAGATTTATATTTTCTGAGAAGAGGAAAATTGGAACACACTGTGGCAAGTGGAAAAATTGAAGAAAGAAGTGACAGAGGAAGACAGAGAGAGAAGTTACTGGATGGGCTGTCAGTGTGGCTAAGAAGAAAGTAATCGGCATTAGATTCCTTTATCTCTAAGTCATGAGATGTTACTGAAGTAAGCTCCATATGTTTTTTTAGAAACCTTGTAGCAATAATAATCCTTTAAACGTGCACATTAGTTGAAGATCAGAACAAACGTGCTAAAAAACAGATTTAAAGAATACAAATTGACACATTATTCTTTAAGACTTTTAAATTCACTGAGGTATTAAACACACATAACTTCTACTTGGTTCCAGTATGTAAATCTCATCCAGTACCTTTATGCTAAGCATATACTTAAAATTCTAACTTCTCATATCTTGGAGCCAAGAGAGAAACGGAAAAAAAATTAATTAAATATTTTCCTCACAATTTTTTTTTCAAGATTTTCATTTTAACAAGGGCCTGTTAGATGTTCTGCCAAACTTTAGATGATCTGCAGAACTTTAGATGATCTAGCAAAGTTTAGATGACCTGGCAAACATTTTAGGATGTAGCAAAGTTTAGATGATCTGGCAAATATTTGAGGATCTAGCAAAGTTTTCAATGTTTTTGTTGCAGATCTTTGATGTTGCTGTGGTTCTAGTGACCCTAACTTTGGAGCTGGCATTTCACTTCCTTGTTTTCCACGAGAAAGGTCTCTACTCACTGACCTACACTGTCATGCTGTACATGTGGAGAGTTCCAATGGTGTGCAACAGTAAGCTGATAAAACCATGTTTACTTGTAGATTTGGAATGTCTTATTATTGCTTTATTAAAATAATCCCTGTCATGTGGTTTTAACTACAGCAACTGAGAAGGTTATTTTCCTCCTGTTTGATAAAGTTTCCAAGTGTAAATATATATTTATATATAAATTTGTCATAGCATAGATCTCAAACTGATCCATACTTTATTTAGTAATCTTAGTTTTAAACTAAAGTGCTCTGAGACTTTACATGTCACACTTTTAAGCTGGGTATGTATAGAAAAAAAAGTACATATATCAGCTTTCAAGCAAAGTATATTTGAGATTTAAATCTTATACTTTGCTAAGTATATCTGTACTGTAGATTTCAAGTTTAGTACATTTAAAATTTACATCTGTCATTTCATATAGATACTGAAGCATAAACTGCCATGCTGTTTATATCCTTCATAAAAAAAAAACACATTTACTGGCTGCTAAATTAGATGCCCTAACCTAGAACAAATTCACTGGCTGCTAAATTAGATGCTCTAACCTAGAACAAATTCACTAGCTGCTAAATTAGATGCCCTAACCTAGAACAAATTCACTAGCTGCTAAATTAGATGCCCTAACCTAGAACAAATTCACTGGCTGCTAAATTAGATGCCCTAACCTAGAACAAATTCACTAGCTGCTAAATTAGATGCCTTAACCTATAACAAATTCACTTTAGCTGCTAAATTAGATGCCCTAACCTAGAACAAAGACACTTGTTCATTGTAATATCTTAAACAGAAACTGTCATGGCCTCTCAAATATCTTACAGCTTTTATCCTTAAAATTCAAACTTTACTCTGTTACACTTCAAGCTAAAGGATGTCATTTTCCCAACATGTGATCTTGTATCACAGCACTTTAAAGCTAACATCATGTGACCATTTTCCACTGAATAAAAGGTCAAGATAGTCCCCTGTGCGTGTCATTGAGGCATAAAAAGGAATATGACATTAAGGCTCAAATTTTTTTCTTGAACTGTTGGCACATAAGACTCAGCTATGGTCAGACTTGGTATAAAGTGGAACAGATTCAAGAACAACACAGAGATAAGATAGATGAGCAAACAACAACCTGTCTCATGGGTGATCAGAAAACAGAAAATGGACATGTGTAGGCCATGTGATGAGAAGAAACAAAAGCAGAGAATACCAAAACAAGCTATCAAGTGGACCACAACAGGCTGAAGAAAAAGTCGACCACGTGAAACTCTAAAGAGGACATTGTTAAGAGAAGCCATAACATCCCTTGATGAAGTTGAAAGACTCCCCGAGAGTAGGAAAACTTGACAAACAGCTATGCAAGCCCTATGTGACATTTAACGGCACGGGAAGGATGTAAGATGTATGATGGTCAGACTCATATCTAGCTGCCTTTCCTTCACCATCAACTTGTGGAGGCAGATATCCATTTCTTCAGCTGGATTCACTAGGGTGCTTTCACCCAGGATCAAACCATTGGCTTAAGGTTCAGAATTCAGACTCTGGCATCGCTGCATTCAGGATAGCCCCATATACACTCTGCCACGTGCCGCAGAATCCACCCAAGAGCTTGTTTGCTAATAGTTCCTGTCAAGTGTTGCTTGTTTATGATGCTTTTTTTTGCCACACAGTTCAGATTTCCTGGCAGTAATCTTACTTTCTCCCAGCTCCAGTGATCTCGTTATAACAACATTGTTCTTCCATTCCTGGCCTTCATTTTCCCACAGTCTGTCCAGTACAGCTTTAGCAATGTTCCTTTTGTCCATTCTCAGCCTGCCATTGGCCTTGACCATTAAAGAAAAGTGCACTAACTACTTTGCTAGTCATGCACCCATTACGTGTCATTACGTTGACCTTATTCCAAAAAACGTTAACACCTTGTATCTGTCATCTTTTTTTTTCCTTGACACCTTGCAGCAGTCATATTTTTTTCTAAAACCCTGTTATATAATATGTTCACTTTAAAACAAGACAGAATGCAGGTTTAGAGCAAAGAATGACAGGAGCCATTATGTTTTTCAAGCAAAGACCCTATAAGATCACATCTGAAGCATCATGTAATATCATCATTCAAATATTATAAACATTAAACTGTCAGCCTCTACATTTACTTAGCTCAAACCAGTGCAATCCTGGAATCCAGGGACAATGACATTGAACTATACAGAAGTGGAAGATTGAAAGCAGAAACCACATGCAGTGTTTTGGAAGACAAGCTAACTGAAAAAAATGTAAGTTTTGTGTAAGTGAATATAGTGTGATAGTATTAGCTTCTTTCCATGTAGAACATTTTCCTGTGTAATACATTAATACTTTGGAACTCAGTCCTTGTCTGTTTGACCTTAATTAACTTTTTTACTTTTGTTTTGTCACTTATGGTGTTTATAATTTCATAGTTTTGAAACTCCACAGAATATATCAAGCAATAATTCTTCCTTACTGAGTTGAAATTATTTTATTATTGTTTAAAATCTTTGTTGATGCTAGCAGTGGCATCTATATTTCAGAATCCAGTTTTATGTAAAGCATATTTAAAAATGGACAGTAATCTTTATGCCTTTGATATGAAAGGCTATGAACTTTGATCATCAGGGTATGTGGTATCCATCCATCCTTGACCTTGGTCAGTGGCTGCTCAGTTAAGCACTGTCCAAGGATTAAGATGAATGGATAAAGTGACAAACATAGACAAGTCATTTTTAAAAATCACATAACTCATTTTGGATTGTGCTGTTTGCTGTAATTTATGCTAGGTTTGGGATCATCATTCTGATAATCCAGAAACATCCACAGATACCCTAGTCACCACCTTATTATGTCTCTGTGTGTAGATTAACTGAAAAGTCCACAGATACCCTAGTCATCACCTTATTATGTCTCTGGAAAGCAATTAATACTCTTGTAAATAAAAGGAAGCAGACTGACCCACAAACACTTAACAGTGAACATACTTGCACTAACTTCAGTGAACATTTTAGGGAAGAAATTAGTATTCTAAAATCTTCATTACCGACCCCTAATTGCGACCTGAGCGTGTTGAAAACTTTCAGCGACAGTAAATGTGTAAAGCTAAAACAAATTAATGTTCCTTTCCTCACAATCGGTGAGGTTTATAACTACATCTGGTCCTCTCCATCACATCTGGTCTTTAAAGAACACTAACTCAGCAGGATGTGATGACATTAGTAACAAGATACTACGCTACGCTGCACCAGTTATCACAGACACACTAACATACTTATACAATTTGTGCATTGACAAACAATATTTCCCTGACGCTTTTAAACTCGCCAAAGTTTTTCCTCTTTTTAAATCTGGACAGACTAGTGACCTCTCAAACTATAGACCCATATCCATTCTGTCATCTCTATCTAAACCTCTTGAAAGGCATATACAAAAGTTAACACTGCTCCACATGCAAGAAATCAATCTACTAATAGACAGTCAGTCAGGTTTTACACCAAATTACTCCTGCCACACAGCATTAACTAAAATGACAGAAAGCTGGCTGTCTAATATAAATGATGACAAATTGTGTGGTGCTGTCTTTGTTGATTTCAAGAAAACCTTCGATATGATTGATCATGAAATTCTTGCAAAAAAGCTGGAAGGCTATAGATTACACCCTGACCTAACAAAATTTATTACATCTTTTCTCTCAGGTAGAAAACAAGTAGTTTGCTTTAGAAACAAAATATCTGGCTCGTCTGTGGTTGATACCGGTATTCCTCAAGGCTCCATTCTTGGTACTCTTCTCTTTGCTACCTATATTAACAACCTACCACTACATTTAAAGCACTCTTCATGTGATCTTTTCTCTGACGACTGTACTGTTTACAATAGTGACTATGACATCAATAAACTACAGACAACGCTCCAAAATGATATAAACAGTTTGATTAAATGGAGTAATAAAAATGGTATGTTGATAAACACCAACAAAAGAAAATCCATGCTCATCACTACAAGACAGAAACTGCAGAATGCAACAAAAACTTCACTACAGCATTGTGCTGGGACTAAGGCAATAGAAAATGTTCATGAACATAAAACCCTAGGAATCATCATTAATCAGCATTTAACTTGGAATTCTCACGTACATAACCTAACACACTTGATTGCACAGAAAGTTTACCAATTAGCCAAAATTAAACACTTTATCGACAAAGACACAAGAAAGATATACTACATATCACTCATACAAACACACTTAGATTACTGTTCCACAATCTGGGATGGATGCTCAGTCTCAAACACAAAAAGGCTCCACTCACTTCATAAGCAAGCATTAAATCTTATTTGTGACAAACACCCAGTACAGACTGTAGATCAACACAAACAACTCAAAATTCTACCCTTCAAAAATAGAATCACTTTTAACAAAGTTAAGTTTGTTCAGAGAATTCTGTTGCACAATGCTCCACTTTACTTGTGGTCACTGTTTACGTATAACACTAAATATAGCCAGCGTTTAACAAACTGTCTTCTTCCTAAACCCAGGATTGATCTGTACAAGAAAAGCCTTGCATACTCTGCAGTACAGCTCTGGAACACCCTCCCCTACCATTTAAAATCCATTGGTAATACTTCATCCTTTAACTCAAACCTGTTTCATTATCTACTTGCTTGTAATTATATGCCTCCATAAAATAACCAGCACTCTCTCAACACGTGACTCGCCAACCATCAAGTACTAAAATGACATAGTTAGAAAAGCAACTTGATAGATATTGTTAGAAATTATTTTAATGTCTGTTAAAAAAACATATGTTAGAAGATCTGTATTTACAATGTATTTTTGTTTATGTATATGTTTGCATTTGTGGAAAACCCTTGCGGAAGCCCCATGTGCCCTGGGCACTTAAGGTTCAGAGAGGGAGAGAGATATGTTTGCGCATGTATGTGTGCGTGAGTGCTATTTTATTAGGTTAATTACTTCTTCTCTTTTACTTTGAATGTAGTAGTTAAATCTTATGCTCTTTTGATATGTTTTTTCCTAATTTAATTTGTATATTTGTACTAAATCAAGTGTGTTAGAAGAATGAAAGATGGAGTGATGAAGGGCAGAATGTAAGACGGGCTTGCGTGCCCAATTCTTTACCCTTGAAAAATAAAGATTATTCATTCATTCATTCATTCACTCTGTGTGTAAATTAACAGAAAAGTCCACAGATACCCTAGTCATCACCTTATTATGTCTCTGTGTGTAGATTAATAGAAAAGTCCACAGATACCCTAGTCACCACCTTATTATGTCTCTGTGTGTAGATTAACAGAAAAGTCCACAGATACCCTAGTCACCACCTTATTATGTTTCTCTGTGTGTAGATTAACTGATAACACCAGTTCTGTGTTAACTGATATGCCTTGCTTGTACCCTTTGAACAGCTTTCACATCTGGCAGCACCACTCTTTACTTCAGACTCTTGCATCCAAAACTAAGAGTCTGTATTTAAGCATACATCAAAATTTTCTGTGGTGTCTGAAACTGAAGTTTATAAAACAAAAATTTAATTACAGGAAACTATAAAAAGGTTGGAGGGAATGTTGCAGCATTTATCAGGTTCTAAACTGAGCGGTAAGCTAATCTTTTGATTGGATGTCATGAAAAGTGTAAACATGGAAGTAATTCATTGAAAATATTTTTGCTCTCATTCTTCTCATGTATCTGTATAAGATAAAATTCCCATTTCTGTGTCATTAAGGCATATTTGGGATACAGTGTTAGGCCAATATTTTCCAAGAACTTCGTCACATGAAAGTGTGATGTGGTCAGTAATACACCTGGCCATATTTACTTTCTCTGGTACCCATTTTTAGAGGCTGGTTTGACCCCGGGGTCTTTTTTGGTGTGTACCAGTAAAACTCCCACTGCTGGGACTGAACCCATTACCACTGGATAGGAAACCAAGTGACTAACCACTCAGCTAACCAGGCCACCACATATCTGTATGTATAAACTTTAACTGCAAACACACGTATACTGATAATATATATAGTTGTAGTAAGGTCATAGATCTTGTATAAATGTATACAATGGTCCTACAAATTTTCACTGAGATAGGAGTAAATAAATGTTTTCTCTATGTTAGAAATGTGCAATAGGAAAATATATTTAGACAGATGGGAGAAAGGAATATACAATATAACCAGCACATAGGAATGAATGTATTCAGAGAATGTATGGAAATGTGTACGAAGCAAAAACTGCAAGGAAGATTACAGTTGAACAAAGAAATTAAGGAATGAAAGTATATAAATTTTCTCGGTGCAAAGAAAGAGAAATTTAAAGATGTTTTCCCTCTTTCTTTCTTTCTTTTTCAGATGTGGAAAGCAGCAATTATAGTATTAAGAAAAATGGGCACCTGTTTTACATGGCACAGAATGCTGATAGTGCTAGCAAATCATCACCTACATTTATGACTGAGACTTTCAGATTTCAGATTCTCACAAAATCCTGAAAAACAATCCAAGAGTAGGTCTTCTGTTACAGTGGAACCACGACACAATGAGACATCTCAAGTAACATCAAAAACATACACAACAAAAAAGTTATCTCACCATGAGATCACAGAAGACACTGCCAGAACTAGTGATAAAAGATCAGAAGTTTCTGGTAAAACTGACTACATAGAAGGGACTGTCAAAAGTAGCTCTGACTTTACAGATGGACCAGTCAAAGTTGTAACAGATGACAGGATGAAGATCACTGCAGAGACCTCATTCACTCTACTGGAACCTCCTTCTCAATCAAGTCACATTTTAATGAGATCCAGGAAGAGGCGCTCTTCTGCAAATGAAATTATAGACTACAACAGTCTGAATTCTCCAAGAAAGGAGGGTATGTTTTATGAGAATTCTCAAAAATCATCATCTTGTCACAGCCTGGACTTGGAGAAAGATAATTTATTTACGAAGGATATTTATGACAAGAACTTCTCAGACAAAGATAACTCTCTAAACAAGGAAGCTGAAAAGAATGTCAACTTTCTTTCTGATTCCAAAAATGAACTTGTTTCATTGAGTCTTGGGACAAGTCAAAGCAAAAGGGACAGAAAGAGACCTCGTAGATTTGCATCATGTCCCCAGTATGTTTTCACACAGCGAATGAGTAAACGAATAATGAGTCCAAACTCATTCATACATATTCTTACTATTTGGTTTTAGGATAAACAGTAAGATTTTTTACTAGGTGGTGTTAGAGCAAACAGTAAGATTTTTACTAGTTGGTATCAGAGCAAACAGTAAGATTTTTACTAGGTGGTGTTAGAGCAAACAGTAAGATTTTTACTAGGCTGTGTTAGAGCAAACAGTAAGATTTTTACTAGGCAGTGTTAGAGCAAACAGTAAGATTTTTACTAGGTGGTGTTAGAGCAAACAGTAAGATTTTTACTAGGTTGTGTTAGAGCAAACAGTAAGATTTTTACTACTTGGTTCCTTATATCTGTCATTATGATTCATTTGTCTTGGTTCCTTATATCTGTCATTATGACTCATTTGTCTTGGTTCCTTATATCTGTCATTATGATTCATTTGTCTTGGTTCCTTATATCTGTCATTATGATTCATTTGTCTTGGTTCCTTATATCTGTCATTATGACTCATTTGTCTTGGTTCCTTACATTTGTCAACACAGTGACTTGATTGTTTTGTTCATCACTTGTTATCGCTGTGACTCATTTATCTCTGTTTTTTACATCTGTCATCATTGTGACTCATTTATCTCTGTTTCTTACATCTGTCATCACTGTGACTCATTTATCTCTGTTTCTTACATCTATCATCACTATGACTCATTTATCTCTGTTTCTTACATCTGTCATCACTATGACTCATTTATCTCTGTTTCTTACATCTGTCATCACTATGACTCATTTATCTCTGTTTCTTACATCTGTCATCACTATGACTCATTTATGTTGGTTCTTTACATTTATCATCACACTATCACTCAGCTGTCATAGTTCCTTATATCTAATCATCATTTTTGTCCCTGTTCTCATGAATGTATGTGTGAATGAATACTTTCTTGCACAAACATTTATGTTTATACAGTTATATTTTCAAGTTTACTTGACATGTCATTTCTGTGTAGAATTATATTCTACATGACACTGCTCTGATTCTGATATAATATGAAACTTTTGTTTATACTTCATTCTTCTCAGATGGTCATGCTATCGATCATCCCATGACCTATAATAATCCTGGATTTGACAATGATGAAACTGTATTTCTTGAAGTAATGGCAGAATTTGATGGAACAAAAACATACAGAAATGAGGTTAGTATGTTAAGGAAAATTATATGCCATCGTGTATCTGAATTAGCTTGAGGTAATTCATTGACAAAGACTCAAAGCTATCTTGCTGCTGGTTATTAAAACATAACATCACCATCATTGCCATTAACAAACAGCAAGGAAAATACTTGTCCAGTATCATTAGGACCATCATCAGTCATTTACATGTCCCTTGTGGAACTTTGCCTCCCTAACAGCTCTCCTGTAGGCCTCTCAGTTGTGAGCAAGATGCCCTGCTGCTCATTCATGTCTGGAATAGAGTGAAAGATGTATGATAAGGGCAGAATGTCACACGGGCCTGCGTGCCCAATTCTTAACCCTTTTGAAATAAAGATCAATCAATCAATCAATCAATCAATCAATCATCCACTTGCAGATTATCAATGATGTCTTGCAGCCATCTTCGCCTTGGTCTTCCTCTCTCTCTTTTTCCCCATTATGTACCCTTCCAAGACGTTTTTTTCTAAATTCTCATGACGTTTAATGTGTCCAAAATAATTAAGTTTTCTCTGCTTAATCCTCTTTTCTTTAGGACCAGCAGTTAATAATATCTCTAATAAGCACTAACAGTTTCTTATTACATTTTTTTTTCAAATATGGATAACAATTTTTATATGAACAGACATAGATAACAAAATTCACCATTACCCTTTCATGTTTCATTTGCTTAGTGAAGTGAGCATCAGGTCTAATAGGAGTCTGTGTTCCCTCTAAGCTGTGACCAACATTGTATTGCTGTGTTCTTATCTGATGATCAACATTGTATTTCTATGTTCTTATCTGAATATCAACATTGTATTGCTGTGTTCTTATCTGATGATCAACATTGTATTTCTATGTTCTTATCTGATGATCAGCATTGTATTGCTGTGTTCTTATTTGATGATCAGCATTGTATTTCTATGTTCTTATCTGATGATCAACATTGTATTGCTGTGTTCTTATCTGATGATCAGCATTGTATTTCTATGTTCTTATCTGATGATCAACATTATATTGCTGTGTTCTTATCTGACGATCAACATTGTATTGCTGTGTTCTTATTTTCTTCTTCTTCTTCTTTGTTTGCATTGTCTGTCTATACCTGCAGTCCTGTCTCTTGGATAAATTTCACTGTTTTTTTATGTTCATATCTGAATATCAACATTGTATTGCTGTGCTCTTATCTGATGTAACACATTGTATTGCTGTGCTCTTATCTGATGTAACACATTGTATTGCTGGACTCTTGTCTGACGACCCACCATAATCACAGGATCAAGATCTGGAGGGCGTGTGATTACCTCAAGATAAGTGCAGACAAAGAGCAGCCCTTGCACCAGGAGCTCCTCAGAGAAAAGAGTGATAGGCTAAAGAGGGACAAATCTTGGATGAGTCATGCAGAAGATGTGATCAAGCAGGTCTGTGAATCCAGTAACATCAACCTTGGCAAGGAATGAGCACCTTCTCTTTCACTGTCATGCTTAACAAGAGAAGCAGAGAGCAGAATCCATTTTCTGTGAGTGCTGAGGTCAATAGCATCATCAGTGAAAACTCCAGTGAGGCAGATGTTGTGATTTACACAAAGAGTCCATTGTGCGACATCAAAAGAGTGCATGGGCATTCACAGCACTTTTAGCAGTCAGAACAATCCGGGAAGCAAGCGGTGCCCTTGCTCTGACCACATGCAGCATAATGATGGAAGTGATAACGGTAACAAAAGCATTTGTGAGGCTGAAGTCGCAAGGCTACATCCGTTTCTGCATACTAAGTGATTCATTGAGTATGATCTGGAAGGTTGATGCAGGTTCTATATGCTTGGCTGTGGCTTGAGTCATTGCAGAAATCAGTGATTTACAGTCACCTTCATCTACGTCCCTGGGCATGTGGGCATCCAGGGAAACGACAGAGCTGATAGGCTGGCTCACTCTGCCATCATCGCAGATGGACAGCCACTGGATTGAGCCGATATTATTAATGCGCTTAGAGACAGGCAGAGTGGAGGACTTGAGGGCAGAGAATGCATATCACAGCTTAGACTGAGAGAGACAGGCAGAGTGGAGGACTTGAGGGCAGAGAATGCATATCACAGCTTAGACTGAGAGAGACAGGCAGAGTGGAGGACTTGAGGGCAGAGAATGCACATCACTGCTTAGACTGAGAGAGACAGGCAGAGTGGAGGACTTGAGGGCAGAGAATGCATATCACAGCTTAGACTGAGAGAGACAGGCAGAGCGGAGGACTTGAGGGCAGAGAATGCATATCACAGCTTAGACTGAGAGAGACAGGCAGAGTGGAGGACTTGAGGGCAGAGAATGCATATCACAGCTTAGACTGAGAGAGACAGGCAGAGTGGAGGACTTGAGGACAGAGAATGCACATCACTGCTTAGACTGAGAGAGACAGGCAGAGTGGAGGACTTGAGGGCAGAGAATGCACATCACAGCTTAGACTGAGAGAGACAGGCAGAGTGGAGGACTTGAGGGCAGAGAATGCATATCACAGCTTAGACTGAGAGAGACAGGCAGAGTGGAGGACTTGAGGGCAGAGAATGCACATCACTGCTTAGACTGAGAGAGACAGGCAGAGTGGAGGACTTGAGGGCAGAGAATGCACATCACTGCTTAGACTGAGAGAGACAGGCAGAGTGGAGGACTTGAGGGCAGAGAATGCACATCACTGCTTAGACTGAGAGAGACAGGCAGAGTGGAGGACTTGAGGGCAGAGAATGCACATCACTGCTTAGACTGAGAGAGATGGCAATACAGACTTGCATGGCCAGGAATGAGAGGCGTCCTGGACATGCGAGAGGACTTGTCAACCAACACAGGACAGGCACTATCAGACGCAGGACACTGATGGATATGTTGAGGGGGGGGGGGGGAAATCTGAGCACCTATGGACATGTCCGGACTGCAAATGTGATGACCCAGACCATAAAACATCTAATGACCAACATTGTACTGTTGCGCTCTTATCTGACATAACACTTTGTATTGTTATGCTCTTATCTGATGTAACATTTTGTATTGTTGTGCTCTTATCTGATGTAACATTTTGTATTGTTGTGCTCTTATCTGATGTAACATTTTGTATTGTTGTTCTCTTATCTGATGTAACATTTGTATTGCTGTGTTCTTATCTGATGTAACACTTTGAATTTATGTGCTCTTATTTGATGTAACACTTTGTATTGCTGTGCTCTTATCTGATGTAACACTTTCTATTGCTATGCTCTTATCTGATGTAACACTTTGTATTGCTATGCTCTTATCTGATGTAACACTTTGTATTGCTGTGCTCTTATCTGATGCAACACTTTGTATTGCTGTGCTCTTATCTGATGTAACACTTTGTATTGCTATGCTCTTATCTGATGTAACACTTTGTATTGCTATGCTCTTATCTGATGTAACACTTTGTATTGCTATGCTCTTATCTGATGTAACACTTTGTATTGCTGTGCTCTGATCTGATGTAACACTTTGTATTGCTATGCTCTTATCTGATGTAACACTTTGTATTGCTGTGCTTTTATCTGGTGACCAACTTCCTATTTATTATTAAAAAAATTATCTGTTTTTATTACAGATTTGAAGATTTGATGTTTGTTTGTAAATGTTCTTGTAACAAACTTGTTGTGTTTTGTCATATGCCTGTCATTTGATGTGCACCTGTCATGTGCTTTCATTTGTCATGCGTCTGTCATTTGCAGTATGCATGTCATTTATCATTTGCTTGTGATTTCTCATGTTTGTGTCATTTTTCATATGTCTATCTTTTGTTGTGTGCCTGTCATTCACTGAGAGACATAAAACCTAGTTAGCATAATCAGAACCTTGGCAATCATATTTCTCCACATCTTTTGCCTGCCTTCAGTTTTGCTTTTCTCTTCTTTATATTTTTGCTGCCACTTGGTCAGCTCATCCAGATTTTAAAAAATCTCTTTCATCTTTCATTAGCTTTTAACTTCCCAGTTGCTGTTAGGTTCCCCAACCTTATCTTTCATGACTTGTCCAAATCTCTAAATTTGTCTTTTCATGACTTGTCCAAATATCTAAATTTGTCTTTTCATGACTTGTCCAAATCTCTAAATTTGTCTTTTCATGACTTGTCCAAATCTCTAATCTTGTCTTTTCATGGCATTCTGAAATCTTTAATCTTGTCGTGTCACGATATGGCCAAAGAAATTTGTTTATATTTTTCCTTTGGTGTTTGTTTGTAAATGTTCTTGTAACAAACTTGTTGTGTTTTGTCATATGCCTGTCATTTGATGTGCACCTGTCATGTGCTTTCATTTGTCATGCGTCTGTCATTTGCAGTATGCATGTCATTTATCATTTGCTTGTGATTTCTCATGTTTGTGTCATTTTTCATATGTCTATCTTTTGTTGTGTGCCTGTCATTCACTGAGAGACATAAAACCTAGTTAGCATAATCAGAACCTTGGCAATCATATTTCTCCACATCTTTTGCCTGCCTTCAGTTTTGCTTTTCTCTTCTTTATATTTTTGCTGCCACTTGGTCAGCTCATCCAGATTTTAAAAAATCTCTTTCATCTTTCATTAGCTTTTAACTTCCCAGTTGCTGTTAGGTTCCCCAACCTTATCTTTCATGACTTGTCCAAATCTCTAAATTTGTCTTTTCATGACTTGTCCAAATCTCTAATCTTGTCTTTTCATGGCATTCTGAAATCTTTAATCTTGTCGTGTCACGATATGGCCAAAGAAATTTGTTTATATTTTTCCTTTGGTGTTTAGTTTGTTCTAACAACAAAGCTGCAGGTGAAGATGAAATAACAGCCAAAATATTAAAAGCTATTAACATTGACAACATAAACCAACTACAGAGAATGTTTAATAAATCTGGAAAGAAGAAAAGGTCCCTTCTAAATGGAAAAAAGGAGTCATTGTTAAAATACCAAAAAAAGGCAACCTTAGCGATTGCAATAACTGCAGAGGAGTAACTATACTATCAGTTGTGTCAAAAGTATTTTGCAAAGTTATTCTGAACCTCTAAATAGAATTAAAGATATAGTGGATGCTGCAATGAGACAAGAACAAGCAGGATTTCAAAAAGGGAGAAACTGTCTCGACCAGATCTTTACTCTAAGAATAATAGTTGAAGAACATGTTGAAAAGCAAAAAAACATTAATCCTGAACTTCATACACATTAAAAGGCATTTGATAGCATACACAGAAATTCATTGTGGAGAATTTTAAGACTATATGGAATACCATCTAAGATTGTCAACATCAGTAGAGATCTCTACAATTGATATGTTTGTGCAGTCAACACAGAAGAAGGAATGAGTGAATGGTTCCAGATTGAAACAGGTGTGAAACAAGGATGAGATTGAAAAACTCGCTGAAGAGAGGAAGTCTTGGTGAACTACCAGGCTGGCCTCTATGTGATGTTTATTGGTATGGGAAGGATGTAAGATGTAAGAAGTTTAGTTTGTTATGTTGCTTCTGAGGGCAATTTCTCTGATTCCACAGAATCTTTCACCAACATATGACTTTCTACAGAATCTTTCACCAACATATGACTTTAGAGCAGAATCTTTCACCAATATATGACTTTCTACAGAATCTTTCACCAATATATGACTTTCCACAGAATCTTTCACCAACATATGACTTTCTACAGAATCTTTCACCAACATATGACTTTCCACAGAATCTTTCACCAACATATGACTTTCCACAGAATCTTTCACCAACATATGACTTTCCACAGAATCTTTCACCAACATATGACTTTCCACAGAATCTTTGACCAACATATGACTTTCCACAGAATCTTTCAACAGCATATGACTTTCCACAGAATCTTTCACCAACATATGACTTTCTACAGAATCTTTCACCAACATATGACTTTCCACAGCATATTTCACCAACATATGACTTTTGACAGCATATTTCACCAACATATGACTTTCCACAGCATATTTCACCAACATGTGACTTTCCACAGAATCTTTCACCAACATGTGACTTTCCACAGAATCTTTCACCAACATATGACTTTCCACAGAATCTTTCACCAACATATGACTTTTGACAGCATATTTCACCAACACTCATGTCAAATCACAACAAGAATCTTGTAAATTCATTTTGATATGTTTGTTTGAAACTCTGTCGTGTCATATCAGCATAATAACATACACTGTGATAATTAGATCCTCCATATTGTTAAGTGTATTCTGTTATTTGCAAAGGTCTTTTTTTTCATAATAAGCTGCTTTTATTTTTCTCTATTTTTGACATGATCTTACCATTTGCCAAAATTGTTAATCTGAGATGATTATATGTTTTACAATATTGTTTCAGTCCCATTTTTGTTAGTTTGTTTGTTTGTTATCTCTAACACTTTTGTGATGACTGTCTATGATGACTTCATGAAATGAATGCTTGTAGAAAGCTTGCAAGTACATGATAATGACTATCACTTTCTTGCCTCTCTCGTTTAAATAATCTTTTTTTTTTTCTTTCTAGGATGGCATTTCAAAGACAACTTTATGAGCAGAATTTAAAAAACAAGAACAGTGAATGATTCCAGAACAAAAGTGGCCTATATGTAAAGTTGAATATATTGATTAATCTGTACTGTACAAGTTTTATATTTTAGCCATGACATATCCTCTACTGGTTGCATTTTTTTTTGTATGGCAGTATTCATGTATAAATTACCATATAAATTATATAAATGCTGATCAGAACTGGGAGTTGAAGACCCTGTCCAGTGTGACACTCAGTGACCTGTACCTGACATGACAGTGTCAGGGCTGGTGAACCATATCCAGTCAACCTGGCCACTAAAATGGGGCTGGGGTCACCATAGACCCCAGGGCAGTGGAGTCTGCAGTTCTACTTGGGGACTGAAAAAAATAGCCGCTGTAACACACTCCCTGTAGACATGATGCTGTGTCTCAACATCTTCACTGCATCATCTGCAAAGAAAGAAACCCTCCCCCCCCCCCAAACACAAACACAATTCCTCTTCTTTCTTGTGTGGTTTCAGCTGTTTAATTGTATTCATTTAGCAATTTAAAAATTATTGCAAGCTACCTCACAAAGTAAAATGCATTCATAAAGTTTTGAATAACGGCCACAGTTTGGACAAATATTTAACAACGCTTAAATGAGATTATAGCAGATTTAAGCATCATCAGAGTCAAGATATCATCATCATCATCATCATCTTCATCATCACAAAATTGTAGCCTTATGCAGTAATACAGTAATATTCTGATGTGTTTTCATCAGCATACATCACATTTGTAGGGGAAGTGAATACTGTGTCTAGAAATATTGGTACTATTTTTTAAGACCACATACAGTTAGGAATACTATTAATTATCTGTTATATTACACTATTCTTAAAGCTACAACAAATACACAATTTTATGGTAGATACTTTTTTTCACTCATACAATCATCTCTTTTCATTTAGTTTATTTCTTTCTGTTGTCTGATGAAGAATTCTTGCTGAAATATCAGTTTTCTTGCTAAAGTATAAAGCTAGTTCTTACCATTTGTAGCTCTGAGTTATTATCTGTGTATGCTTCGACTTTCTTCTTTCTTTTAACAGTAAAGTTTATGTAAATGGACTAGCACTCATCATCATCATCATCAACATCATCATCATCATCATCATCATCATAATCATCATGATCACCATCATCATCATTATCACATCCGATCTAATTTCACACTGTTAGAAGCATACAAAGAAGGCATAAACATTTGTGAATAAGCAAAAAAAGTAATGTAACAAATACAGTGGAAGCTCTTTATTAAGACTTACATAGTGACCTGGAAGCCATCTTAGTTGTTTGTTTTAAAACTTTGTTTTAAAAATCCATTCATATTACAGTGTGTGGTTACAGATGGGAAAATTTGTTAACACAGTCAAGTCAAACAGGTGGGAAAATATGTTAACACAGTCAAGTCAAACAGGTGGGAAAATATGTTAACACAGTCAAGTCACAGGTGGGAAAATATCAAAAAGTCTAGAGTGGGAAAATGCTGTTAACAAGATATGGTCCTAGATGAGAAAATATGCTTTAAAAAGAATCTAATCATAGGTTGGAAAACATTAACAAAATTTAGTCATAGGTTGGAAAATGTTAACAAAATCTAGTCATAAGCGGAAAAACATGTTAACAATGTCTAATCCATCAGAGAAATCATATTTAAAAATCTTCTTCTTCTTCAGCTTTCTGAATCATTAAGGCTCATTGCTGCAGATAAAGTTTGCTTCCATTCCTCTCTGTTCCTAATCTTCTCTCTCCAGTTGGTGATTTTCCATCTCTGTCTTGTTCTACTCTTGGTCTTGTTTCCCTCATCTCTTGTGCATACATCATTTTCATTTGTCTGTTCTCTTCCATTCTTTCTACATAACCCAGCCAGCATAGTCTGTTCAGTTTCAAGACATGTATAATTCGTTGGGATTTAAATAAGCTGTTCAGTTCAGTTTCTTTCTAGATCTCCATTCTCCACCGTTGGCATTCTTTTATTGATAAAGGATTTAAAAATCTAGTCAAAGAAAAATATATTAACCTATTCCAGTCACGACAGGGAAATAACTTGAACAAAATCTTGTGCAGAAAAACAAGGTAACAAAATTGAGCAATGGTTCAGAAAACATGTTGACAAATTTAGCAAATAAATATCCATTTGCCTCCATCATCTTCTGTTCTTTCTGTACCAATCTTTGCATTAAAATCATCCATTATTAATTCATTCATTCATTCATTTGCCTGTCCCTTGTGGAACTTTGCCTCCCAAACAGCACTCCTGTAGGCCTCTCGGTTGTGAGCAAGATGGCCTGCAGCTGTTGCATCCATTTCCAGATCGTCAACGATGTCTTGCAGCCATCTTCGTTTTGGTCTTCCTCTTTTTCTTTTTCCCATTATGTATCCTTCCAATACGGTCTTCTCTAAATTATCATGACGTTTAATGTGTCCAAAATATTTCAGTTTTCTCTCTTTAATCCTCTTTACTAGCCAGCCTCCTTCAATATTAAGCTCTTGTAGTATAGATATATTTGTTCTTTTTTGTGTCCACGATATTTGGAGAACTCTTCTGTAGCATTTACATTCAAAGGCATTTATGTGTTTCTCAGCTGTTTTGTTAAGTGTCCAGGTCTCACAGGCATATGTTGCGATGGGAAAGATGCATGCCCTTAAAAATCTTATTTTTGTGGTTCTGTCTGCTCCTCTCCACAGATTCTTTAGTTGTTTTACTTTCAGAAGAGTGATAGATGTCCTCCTTTTAATTTCCCTCATTGTATCTCCATTACTAGTTAGTAGTGATCCAAGATATTCAAAACTCTCCACTTCTTCCAGTTTTTCCTCATTGATACATATTTCAGTTGCCTTGTTTGTTTTGTCAGTTGTCATCAATTTAGTTTTCTTTGCATTAAGATAGAGGTTTTGCTCTTCGCTGTTCATACAGACTGACATAGTTTTTCCATTCCTTTTTGTGTTGTAGACAGTAATACTGTGTCATCAGCGTATCTAATCTCTGGTATTTCACAACCTCAAATTGTTATGGCATCGTAATATTCTTTGTCTACATCTTCTCTAACATTCCTCATTATATTTTCAGTATACAAGTTTAATAAGTAGGGTGACAATATGCACCCTTGACTGACCCCTTGTTTTATGTCTAACCAAGATGTTGTTTCACCATTTATTCTTACTGCTGCTTGTTGGTCTAGATATAGCAGTGATGTTAATTGTATCAAATTTGTTGGAAATCCCATTTTTTCCATTATTTCCCAAAGTTTCTGGTGTTGTACACAATCAAATGCCTTTGAGTAGTCTATAAAGGCTAAATATAGATTCACATTAAACTCTCTGCATTTCTCTATTATTAATCTTAGATTGAATATATGATCTCTTGATCCTCTTCTTTGCCTGAAACCAGCTTGGACCATATTGACTTCTTCTTCTATTTTCTTACGAAGTCTACCCATTATGATTTTTAACAGAATTTTACTGGCGTGACTAATCAGGGAAACAGTTCTGTAGTTTGTGCATAATTTCAGGTTACCATTTTTTGGCAGTGGTATGAATACAGTTTTTTTCAATTCTTTTGGCCAAATACCAGAATGCCATATCTTTTTACATAGTGCATGATAGATTGTTGCACATTCCTTTCCTCCTGCTTTAATAAGTTCAGCTGTTATCACATCTTGGTGATTTACCATTTTTCAGATTCTTTATTGCCCCTAAAACTTCTTCTATTGTCAGTTTGGGTTCTTTCTCCTCCAACAATAAATCACACTGTAGATTTCTGCTTTCACAGTCGGTTGTTTCATACATTCCTTTGCAATATTCCTTCCATCTTTCTAGAATTTTCTCTGTCTCTGTCAAGGTATTCCCCATCTCATCACAAATTACATTTAGCTTAGGTGTGACATTTCTCATCAATGTCTTCATTTCTTTAAACATTTGACTATCTCTTCCACACTTCTGATGTTCTTCTATTCTTTCACAAGTCTTGTATGTATTGTTTTTTGTCTTTTCTTATGTTTATTACTACTTCTTTTGTTAAAGTATTCCTCTTTGTTGTTATTTGTCACTTTCCATTGCGTCTTCATTTCTCTACATTGTTTTATCAGTTCTAGCGTGCTTGCTGTAATCCATCCATTCTTTTGTGTTTTCTTTACTGGAACCACATTATATATCTCTGGCCATCTGGTGTCATCTCCTCCTGTACGGCCATCAGGATTTCAAAACGGTTCTTCACTTCTATACCGTATTGTTCTGGTATTTTTGTAAGATCAAAGCGGAGTGGTCTTGATCCCATAACTATCTTTTTTATCTTTATCTTCATGTCTGCTATTAATAACTCATGGTCCGTGTCACAATCAGCATCTGGTAAAGTTTTTGCTGATGTTATACTTGACCTTCACCTTCTTTGCACTAAAATGTAATCTATTTGATTCTTGGTTTTCCCATCAGGTGATGTCCATGTGTAAAGTCTTCTTGGATGTTGTTGAAAAAGTGTGTTAGTGATCATTAGCTCATTTTCTTTGCAAAACACCATTAGATTGTCTCCTGCTTCATTTCTGTGTCCTATGCTAAATTTCCCTACAACATGTCCATCATCTTCTGTTCTTTCTGTACCAATCTTTGCATTAAAATCATCCATTATTAATTAATTCATTCATTCATTTGCCTGTCCCTTGCGGAACTTTGCCTCCCAAACAGCACTCCTGTAGGCCTCTCGGTTGTGAGCAAGATGGCCTGCTGCTGTTGCATCCATTTCCAGATCGTCAACGATGTCTTGCAGCCATCTTCGTTTTGGTCTTCCTCTTTTTCTTTTTCCCATTATGAATCCTTCCAATATGGTCTTCTCTAAATTATCATGACGTTTAATGTGTCAAAATATTTCAGTTTTCTCTCTTTAATCCTCTTTACTAGCCAGCCTCCTTCAATATTAAGCTCTTGTAGTATAGATATATTTGTTCTTTTTTGTGTCCACGATATTTGGAGAACTCTTCTGTAGCATTTACATTCAAAGGCATTTATGTGTTTCTCAGCTGTTTTGTTAAGTGTCCAGGTCTCACAGGCATATGTTGCGATGGGAAAGATGCATGCCCTTAAAAATCTTATTTTTGTGGTTCTGTCTGCTCCTCTCCATTATTAATACAATATCATTTTTCCATACCTGGTCTGTTGTCGTTTGCAGCATGTTATAAAAGTCTTCTACTTCCTCTTCTTTTGCTGCTGATGTAGGTGCATATATCTGGATGATTGTTACATTTCTAGGAATGCCCTTAAGTCTGATTGTGAGGATTCTATCACTTACTGGATTGTAGCCTAGTAATGCTTTTGATGTTGATTTATTGATTTCTTGTGTTGTAGTTAGTAATAGATGAATAGTCAAAATATTTCTTGTGTAATAGTTAATTATAGATGAATAGTCTTTCTACATGAAGTAAAGAAAAAAAAAAACGTTGCTGTGGAATTTCCCGTGGTAAATGTCCTTGTAGGTCATTCCTTAGTCTTACTGATGTTCTTTGATTTGGGTAAAAGTTCTTAATTATGTTCATATCTCTACAGTCTCAGTGTAGCTTTTATAGAGATGTATGTCAAGTATCCTAATCTTACAATGACAAGCTACATGCAGTCGATGATGTATATATCTTTGTTTACTTCCATTGATTTTTCTGTTGTTGATATTAAATTAAAATAGTTTTTTTTGTGAAATTTCCTGCAAGAAAATTATTCTTAAGCAATATCTGATTTATTTCACATGAAGTTAATGATCCTTGAAACTGATAATGTGATATGGCTCATGAAGCTGATTTCATGTGATGTGGCTCATGAAGCTGATTTCATATGGCATGGCTCCCCCTGGGAACAACTGTGTTAAGAGAACACTTATCTTAACATAGTGTTTGTGAGACAGGGAACATAGATCTGTTTGCTTAAAAACTCTGACCTACCTCTGTAGCCCAGAAACTTGTAGCAATCAACACTAATTGTAATTGTTATTTTTGTAAAATGTAATGTCAGGTTGGTGGACAGATGGGGACATGGAGATCTCTGGCGGGGATGAGGGAAGTCTGGTGTGAAACCAATGAATCCAGGACGTGACAAGCCTATGGGTCTTTACAACAATGGCTATCAGAATGATGTAAACAAAACAGAGCCAGTAGACTATGGGTGGCGGGGAATGGATATCGTTGAAGCACTCATCAGGTACCTCATCTCAAAGTCAGAGTGTCTTTGTGGAACTGTCTCAAAACCATCTGACATGGAGAAGGAGCTTAAGTACAGCCACCAGAGGCTGGAAAACAAAGTTTTGGCCAGGCCAGCCACACTGTCTTCATGGCAGTCCGAGCAAGACCACAGTCTGCCCTAGCAAGGAAAGGTGCTGAAGTTGGAGTTACCCAGCCAAAAGGCGCATCGCAAAAATCAGGGTAACACGCATTATCGCTAATGAAATGTCTCTATCTGCAGTTTTCAAACATGGTGCTCGCCCTGTGAAGACTAACCAGGCAGGTGCAGTGCCGGGCCCCCTGCCTCGAAAGGGTCCACCCAATGCTACTGGATGTCCTCTCAGTTCGTCTTGTGGAGTCAGGAGACATGAGAGTAGAGCTACTGGCCAAAAAATACAACAGAAGAAAACAGCCAAAAAGCAAGAACTTAAAATAATGCAGTGGAATGCTGAGGGTGTCAGCAGTGTTAGAGATGGCTATAGCAAAAAGGTTGAACTAGAGAACATACTTTTTGCAGAGCAAGTAAGTATATGCTGCATACAGGAGACACACCTAACCAAAGATGCCGCCTTTAAAATCAGAGGCTACCAGTGTTTTAGATCAGACCGACAGGACAGAAGAAAAGGAGGAGTACTCACACTTGTTAAGAATAACATCAGCACATGTCAGGTGGGAGTGTACATGGAAGGAGCCGAATACCAGATGATCCGTCTAAAAAGTAGTAATACAGATTTCCACCTCCTTAACTATTACTGTCCTAATGACCGCCCACTTGCTTTAGGAACAATCCCACACAAAGAGAGACTGATGGTCTGTGGTGATTTTAACAGTCATTCCCAGAGCTGGGGCTATGACCACATAGACAAGAGAGGAGAGGAAGTTGAGAGCTGGCAGAATGATAATGGACTTCTCCTGATCAACCAGCCAATGGATGCCCCAACATTTTACTCAAGGGCGTGGCATACAAAATCAACACCAGATCTGGCATTCCACTCTCCAGATCTGAAGTGGAACATTACACGTGAAGTTGGAAAACAACTTGGAGGTAGCGACCATCGACCAGTCTTCCTGACAATAGAAAATGAACTCCTTAACACCAGTAACCCTCTCCCCAGATGGAACTATAAAAAAGCAAACTGGACAATGTACAGACATCGTACAGGTATCCTGGTGGGACAGCTGTCCATAGAAGGTAAGGATATTAACAGCATAGTGAAGGAATTCAATGCTTGTGTCCTTCAGGCCGCTCGTGAAACCATTCCCAGAGGAGCTCGCAGGGACTATAAACCATACTGGTCTAGTGAGCTGGGAAAACTCCATGATGACGTGGAAGCAGCTTGAAAGCAAGCAGAAAATAGACCATGCCAAGAACACCACAATAATTACCAACATTCTAAGGCCAAATTTCAGAGAGCAAAGCTGCAAGCCAGACGGGAAAGTTGGAGAGAGAAAACAGAGTCCCTAAACTTTGAAAAGGATGGAAGGAAACTGTGGAAACTAATCAAACAGTTAAATGATGAGAGTACTGGAAGAAGTACAAAGCTTACACTAATAGAGGATGGAAAAACTCTTACAGGTAAGCAGGTAGCAGATCACTTTGCTCGCATGTTTGCACAGGACTGCAACATTGATATCCATCCAGAGAAGGAGCGTACAGTGCGCATCGAGCCACAGAAAGAGGAGGAACAAGTCAGAAAAGTGGAGGTCATGGATGCACCAATCACACGCAGTGAGTTAGACCTAGCAGTTAGTAAACTGAAACCAAGGAAATCACCAGGACCAGATGGAGTGTCCAATGAAATGATCAAGAACCTGGGAATGGCAGCAAGGGGAAAGCTGTTGGATATTTTCAATATGTGCTGGAGCACAGGTAAGTTACCTCAAATCTGGAAGGAAGCAAGCATGGTACCACTGCTAAAACCAGGGAAAAACAGTGATACTGCCTCCAGCTACAGGCCAATCAGTCTCACTAGCTGCCTATGCAAAACGATGGAACGCATCATTGACCTGAGGCTAAAATGGTACCTAGAAAGTGAAAACCTTCTCGTTCCACAACAAGCAGGATTTAGGCAGTACTACAGTACGGAAGATCAAGTGACCTATCTCTCTCAAGAGATTGAGGATGCATTCCAAGAGAAAAACCTTGTACTAGCAGCGTGGATAGACCTGAAGAAAGCCTTTGATAAAGTATGGAAAAAAGGTCTGCTGTGGAAACTAAGAAACTGCAATGTGAATGGAAGACTGTACAACTGGATAAAGTCCTATTTACACAATAGAAGAGCTAGAGTAGTAATGGATGGACACAAAAGCCAGAAAGTACTTCTGCGACACGGTGTACCACAAGGAGGAGTCCTTTCGCCTACACTATTCCTTGTATTCATTAATGACCTGGTCAAGGAACTTCCCTATGGAATCAAAGCGGCACTGTATGCAGATGATCTGGTCATGTGGTGTACAGATGAATATGCGACAGTTGCTACACAGAGACTCCAAAGAGCAGCAGACATCTTGACATCATGGACAAACAAATGGTGTGTAAGTATCAACACAGAGAAATCAAGTACCACTCTGTTCACCCTCTCATCTAAACAGAAAGCAGGTAAGATCTTTGTAAATGAAATACCCTTAAGGATGGACAACCAACCCACTTACTTAGGAGTGACTCTTGACTCAAAACTGACTTGGAAGCAACACATCAACAGTGCAGAAGCAAAAGCCAGAAGAAAACTAGCCATATTAAGAAAATTGAGTGGAACCACATGGGGAGCTAGTGAAAGAATCCTCAAGAATGTATATCAGCAAAGTATTCTACCACATTTAGAATATGGCTCAACATCTTGGTGCACAGCATCAAACACTACGCTGCATAATCTAGACAAGGTTCAAAATCAGTCACTACGGATTATCACAGGTGCCATGAGGTCCACACCAATAGTAGAAATGCAGAAAATAGTTGGTGTTCAAGCGCTAAAGGAACGTAGAGACACAAAGGTCATGACCATGGGAGAAAAATTCCTTAGCTCTGTAAGCCATCCCCTGAAGGAGAGATTCAATAACTTGGCATTAGGACGGCTTAAAAGAAACAGCTTCATTCATCAGGCAAAGCGTATGCGTAAGCTGATACCTGACCTTCCAACTGTAGTCGCTCCATTATCATCTGTACCAGAGCATACACCATGGAAAGAAGCAGATTATACACAAATAACTATTCAGACTGAAGTGAAAGGTGTGCAGAATGGTGAGATGCAGAGCAGTCTTGTAAGATCAACAGCCACACTTAGTGTTCTAGATGACAGATATCCATGTGACACCTGGATACGTGTGTATACAGATGGATCTGCACATAATGCCATAAAGAATGGAGGGGCAGGAGCATATATTGAATATCCAAACAACACCATTGACAAGATTTCCATACCCACTGGTAAATACTGCAACAACTTTGATGCAGAAGTTAGGGCAATTATTGCTGCAGTTGAAAAACTATCAGACTCCAGAATTGATACATGTCCTGTAGTAATTCTCACAGATGCAAGATCAGTACTGGAGGCTCTTCAGTGCAACAAACTACCAGACCTTAAGGATGCCTTGTCAAAAATTGGCTTACAACATGGAGTCACTTCGCAATGGATTCCCTCCCACTGTGGGATACCAGGCAATGAGAAAGCTGACCACCTGGCCAAAGAGGGCACTGAAATGGAGCAACCAGACATACCAATCACCTATAATCAGAAGAAAAGCATGATAAAAACCTTCAGGAAGCCACAAACACCACCACATGATGACTATCACATGCTAAACAGAAAGGAACAAGTCACCATCTTCCGTC